>CABHPQ010170605.1:22690-51819 GCA_902168405.1 Peromyscus aztecus | reverse complement strand
GGAGAGTAATTTACCTGGTCATTTCCGGGGAGGAAGTTCACTATGTTTACAGACTGGACCTGCCTCGTAATAGTCTCTGCCCCACCCCCACACACACACACACATATTATTTCCCCTTTGGTTTCTTTCCTCCTTCTGCACCCCAGAACCCAAGGATTCTCGACAGTCTCATGGTCTCATTTGCATCATGGTAGTGACAACGGGATGCCATGCATAAACTACTGGTTGTCACCTACACCAGAACAAGAGTGTCTGTCCTTCACACTACCTTCCAGTTCCTTTGGACTGCACCCTGCCAGGCACAGCGTTCCCAATCCCAGGAACGAATGTACGTGGCTTGCTGAAGCCACTCCTCAGTGCCGTATCATCAACATCACAGACTCCCATGGTGTGGCTGGAGGACCTTTTAGAAAAACTGCATTTCAGAAGCTCAAGGGAAGGAGCAATTCCGAAGGGTTGGAGAGATGGCTCAGTGGTTAAGAGCACTGGCTATTCTTCCACAGGACCCAGGCTTGATTCCCCTCATGGCAGCTCACAACAGTCTACGACTGTGGGAATCTGATATGTCTGTCAGCACAGACATACATGCAGGCAAAACACCCATACGTATAAAATAAATAGATATTTTTAAAATTATTTTAAAAGGAAGTAATTCTGCTACCAAGTCCAGTTTGTTGTCAAGACATCTGAAACCCGAAATGATCATTACCTAGGCCCCTCACACCAGGGTAAGGAACAGAAACAAAAGGCAAGCTTTGAGCCACACCACTGCATTTCTATCTTCTGCTGTCTCAACCCCAAGAATAACTCTTCTGGGTCGTGCAACATGAACCATGCTGGGCAGTGTGATGAGGTGGGCTGCCAGGCCAGGGCAGGACTCTTCTTCTCGGGTGTGCCCGCGCGACCTGCTGCTCATTTCCTACCTCATCCTCACTCACGCAACTCCCCTTCAACCCGCTCATTGCTCTGCAATGGGCAATGGGCTCCGGGCCACAGAGCATGGTAAAGCCAGCCACATAACCCCTCTCCCTTCCTAACCATGCACACTCTCGGGAAGCCCAATCCCAAATAGCACATTAAGGGAAAAAAAGAAAAAAAAAAGTTACCTTTAATCCCAGCACTTGGGAGGCAGAGCCAGGCAGATCTCTGTGAGTTCGAGGCCAGCCTGGTCTACAGAGCGAGATCCAGGACAGGCACCAAAACTACACAGAGAAACTGTTTTTTTTTTTTTTGGGGGGGGGGGAGTTACTTTCCTGACTATCCAGAATTACGTCATTTTGAACTGCCGCTGTCTGTCTGCTACTTCCTGATGCTCACCTGGAGAGGTATGAAAACAGGTTGAGTCAGGATTTTTAAAAAAGTGTAGGGGGGATGGAAGGATATCATTAGTCATTTCATCACCCAGCCTTGCACTGGGGCCTTGTTCTTTTTGGGAAAAGCCATGATGGAATGTCACTCCGAGAGGCTGAGAGTCGGCTACTGGGAACTTTCCCAGCCCCAATCCCCGAGGCTTTGGCTACGTCTCATCCTGGTACCAAACCACAGCACAGGGCAGTTTTAATGAGTTCCTGGGCTTCCTCAAGGCTATGCTCTAGAACAACGAATTATCTGTAATGCTGGGCAGACTCACACACAGAATGCTGTCCTAACCCTTCTTTAACAAGACGGCAGAGCTACTTACCACATCTCTGCCGCCATGTTGCTCTGAACCCAGGAACTGAGATGGGTCAGCGCCAGACCCTCTTATCAGAGGGCTAGCCCTGTCTGGACCCGTTCATGAGAATGAGTCCCAAAGCACCATCAAAGTGCTTTTAATCAAAGCACAATTAAAGTAATTTTAATACTATATGCAGTCTGTGGTTCCATCTATGAAAATACAGACTGGAATGAGCTGGGGTAGTGCTTACGTAAGAGATTTAGACAGAGCATGATATATTTTGATAACATAAAAGTGGGAATTTTTTTTTTTTTTTTTTTTTTTTTACCTACTAAAAGGTTTTCCAACTACAAACTCCAGAGTAAGGGAAAGGGAAGAAACCGTGCACTGAACACACACCCCCTGCCTTTTGGGGTGCAGGCGCTCCTTTCATTGTTTTCAAGACAGCACCTGTGGCATGTAGCCAAGACTGGCCTTGAACTCTTGATGCTCCTGCTATCATCTCCCAACTGCCAGAGTGGAAGGTGCGCATGCACCACACTGTCTTAATAATGCTTCACTGCAGTTAGAACTCACGGCTCCTGAAGACGAGGCAAGCATTCTACCAACTGGGCTACGTTCCCAGCCTTAGAGTCTTTCTAGTTCCTTCAATTTTGTGAGTATTTTTAAAGGAAGAAAACGAGAACTCTTCAGCTTGGTAAAGCAATCCAATTTGAAGCTTAAAGCTTTACTGTGTTCTCATTCCAGTATTAAAAATACATTTTCATCTTTCCAAGGCATTTCTGAATAATCGTCAGGCGACTGTGATTTGGAAGAAGACAGAGGACACAGGACTCGGTGGAGAGGCAAGGGAGGCTGCTGGAGCAAAGGCCTTCCACCCCCACTCGGCTCCCTGAGGTAGGAAGGCTGGGTCCCCGCTCCACTGCAAGACCCATCACTCGCTTCTGAGCGGCCATTTCCTGAGCATCGTCCACACTGGTGCGGGCAGCTCCCAGCGGCCCCTCACTGGAGCTCTCCACCTCCTTGCAGCCCTGCAACTGAGTCGGCAAACTAAGAGAAGAGAACTAAGCTCCGTGAGGGGCCAGACGCGAGGCCAGGCTAGGGTGCCCTCAAGACTCCTAAGTCAAACCAACCGTGCAGGTGGGAAGCTGTCACAAAATGTGATGCCTCCAGATGTCTGGTAAAGGTAGCCAAGATGGGGACACACGGTGACAGACTATAAAATCTCAGACCGGAACAACAGAGTTTCTCACCTAATGACATCATTTGTCTTTTTTTTTTTTTTTTTTTTAAAACTTTTCTTTTCAGGCTTAGTGGTACAGGTCTCTTATCTCAGCTATTTGGAAGGTTGAGAGGATGGATGGATGGATGGATGCAAAGTTCAAAAACAGCCTGGGCTACAGAATAAATCCAAGGCCAGCCTGAGGGACACAGCAAGGTTCTGGGTCATCTTTACTTTTTTTGAAGTAAAAATAAGGCTGAGGTTAGATTACTTGCCCAGCATGAGTGAGGAACTAGGATCACTTCCCAGTCCCAGTACTTCAAAAAAAGGGAAGAGGAGGACAAGGAGGAAAAGAGATGGAGGAGGAAGGAAGGGGAAGAGGAAGGAGAAAGAAATCTATCACCCACCATGTTTCTCTTTTTGCCTTGGTTTCTGGGAAGCTCCCATACAGGCATCATATTCATCTGCACTAGGTTTGATAGTCTAATGCAGTTGGAATAATTATTTCCCCTTTCCCGTATGCAGCTTTTATCATTTATTTGCAATTGTCAGGGTGTGTGTGTGTGTTTAGTCTAACTTTCCTTAGATACTTTCCGTCTGTAATTAAAGTACAAGATTTTAAAAAAGGAAGCCATTTGTGATGCTCTACATGGAATCTATATACACCACACCTATCCATAAATTGACACTTTTTCCCACAGGATTTCACAAAAAAACACTTTTAGCTTTGGAACCAGATTCATTATAGTGTAACATGCGAGACACACTGCTAGAGTGTGAATGAACCAAAAGTCTGTTTGAATTCACAGGATTCTAGACTGTGGTACAGACGTGCACACCCCCCACACACACACCAAGAATACCTGTGACACCAATCTATGCACTCCCCAAGGATACCTGTGACAGGAACTCACATACCCCACCAAGGCTACCTGTGACAAGAACCTATATGCCCCTACAGCCACCAAATACCTGTGACAGGGACTCTTTTTTTCCATTAATTCCTTGGATCTAAGTTTTGAAAACCAACTGCACTTCTCCCTACAAACTGGTGTTATTACCCCGGCTGCTAACGTGGGTCCGGGGCATTCAGAGGCCCTGGGTTCCATCGAGGTTGCCCCCTCCTGTTAGAGCAACTGTAGGCAGAATAAGTTCACTCTGAGATGGGTCACATGGAGTCTTCTTGTGCCCCACAGTTCCAACAGGCCCACTCTGTCCAACTCATTCTCTCTCCCCAGGGACTCACCAAAGGTCCAGTCTTTGAGGTCCCAACACTGGCTGGTGACAACAGGCGTATGATGCCCGGGTGTCCTGGCCCCAATGGGGTCTACAGAAATTTTCAGCCTCTTTTAACGTGCCTCTCTCCAAAAGGAGAGCATGTAACACTCCAGGCTGTTACAGTAGAAACTGGCCATTCGGGTCCATGACTTTGAACCATAGTCCACATCCAGGATGTGCCCTTATGGGGTCTGTCCAGAGCGGTGTTTTCTGGTTTAGTTGTTGGAGGACTTTTCCCACTAAGACCAAAACTTTAACACCATCAAAATCATGTTCATTTCTTTTCCTTCTCCCATTCCTGCATCTAAATTGTTTTCTTTCCTCCTCCAGGGAGAAAAATCCAGGCATCAGTAAACTGTGTGTTTTCTGTTTCTAAGAAAGCTCTCTATCACTCTGAAATGTTGGAGGGTTTATACAAGTCAGGGTGAATTCAAGGTGGTCTAAAGAATAGGAAGGGCGGAAAAAGTAAACAGCAACAATTAACACGAGAGGAAGATTTTCAAACCCAGGGGCCACATTAAATTCAACTAAAAATAAAGAAATCATTTACTAAGAAATCCCGCTGCCCAAGCCCCACAGATAACCAGGCAAAGTGGGAGGTCCTGGGGAAGGTGCAGGGAGCAGGACCAAGGATTTAAAGCATCCCTGCTACTCCACTTACAGCCACAGTGGAGAAGACCAATCTAGACTGAAGCTGAGAGAGGTGGGGCAGGGGCCAGGGCAGAGGGCAGGCTCTGCTCAGCAGTGAAGGCAAACTAAGATGCGGTCCGTGTGAGACCCTGTCCACTGGTCCTTCTGGGTAGACACAATCACCCAACATGGGTGTTCGTAGAAATCCATTTCTAAGGAACAGAGGTGGACAGTCAGTGGTGTCTTGTGCCTGGAGACAAGAGTGGCGGTCAAGGAAAGAAGATACCGGTGTATGCTGCCTCCACTTCCTCTGTGATCTCAGGGCCTGGGTCAGTCTACTCTACAGACTGAGCGTGGTCATGGGGGTGTTAAAAGGATGCTTCCGGCAACTTCTTCACCATTATCAACATCACTTCTCACAGTAGGGGGCTAGTGCCCTAAATCCTTCTTCCATAGATGGTTAAGGCAGAATTTATTTATCCCTTGCCCTCAAAGGGCAGAAGAACCATCAGCCCCCCCAAACCCAGACTTGGGGGGTAAGGGACAGCCAGGGATGAGCTTGGAAGGGATGGGCCAGAGTGGCTAAGGCCTGAGAGTACAAAGGAAGCTCACAGTGAGCCAGGTGGTACTGCTACCTAGTGCTGTGCCTTCTTGGTGTGCGGAGCAGGAGGGCCCTCCTCCAGCGCGAGCAGGCTAATGTGATCTGCACTCCTCAGCCCCGATGCAGAAAGGAAGGGCCTCAGGCTCGGACGGCGCTGTCTCCAGCTGAGGCCACTGCAGTACTCCCAGTCGGAAAAACATTAAGATCTGACAGCAGCTGAATCAGCTTCCCTCTTTCTGGGGTTCAAATTTAGTTACAAAAGTAGGGCTTTCATCATGAGCCAGGTTGGCAGAGGCCATCGTACAGACACCACCAATTACTAGGCCACTCAGTGCTTAGCACATATCGGTGGACTGAATGAACTAAACCCAAGAAGCACATTCGAGCTGGTGTGCAAAGAACAGCCTGGTTAATTTGGGATGACTGTCGACAAATGGTAAGGTGTCAGGGGCAGGCCCTCACTGTGTGTCCTTGTTAGCTAACAGCTCGCCTGGGGACCCTCACCACCGTGAAGCCAGATGGGGAAGAGCAGAGACCAACGAGGCAGGTAGGCCCCCCCAAGCCTCCTTGCTCTTTTCAATACTGTCTCCCCCAAGGCTGCCTGGTATGGTGACACAGACACGGCTTCCCAGGCAGAGGCAGGGGACTGCTTTAGGCAAGGAGTTCAAGGTTAGCACAAATTAATTAGCTCTTAAAAACACCCATAGGTGAACATGCCTGGTGTGTGGCCCCAACCCCTGGGGAAGGGCATGTTTGCCAAGCTCCCTGGATACTGCTATAATCGGCAGGATCTAATTTGACATGAGGAATCTATCTTTGAAGGCACCTTCTCTCTCTGTTCTGCGGGGAGAGGCAGTACTGGGTATCAAACCCATGGCCCTATACATACTGAAGTTACTGAATATGTATAGGGCACCATCCCTTGAAGTCATTCTCTTAAAGAAACAGTCATTTCTACCGCTGGCTAAGAGATGGTGACAGATGTAGTCTCGTGGTACCTGGTAGGAAGCACAGCTACCCTCCAGTCCCGGCTACTCTGTACTCTGTTCTATGATCTGAGTCTCCGCTATCCTCAGGGATGTCCCTGTCCCAGGAGACGAGCTGTTTTCCAGCCCCAACTCCACCACCTAAGAAAAGTGCCTTCTTGGGCAGAGGGGTCCACAGAGCATACTGAGTGGGGTCGTCTCCCACACAGGGCTATCTTGAACTCCCCAGGCTGGGTGGCTGGAGTGTTTCCTAACAAGCAGAAGACACTCCCTTCCTCTGAGCGGACCTAGCCCCATGCGCTGGCTTGGGCCTCTGGAGGGTGGCGAGTGGCTACACTGTAGTGGATTCTGCCCTTGCGTGGTCTCAACTGAGAGCATGGGAGCAGAGAACCGTCTCACTAGGTCACACAGGCCCCTGTCCCAGACGGAGTGTGGGTGGACCTAATGATTCCCCAGGATATTGATTCCAGACTGGGGAGTAACCGCCACCTATCACTAAATACACCAGGATCCCGTCCCTGGAAAGTGAAGAATAAACTGGGTGAGCTTTCTTTCCTGTCCCAGGAGGAAGAGAGGGAGCAGGGAGCCAGCGCCAAGCTTCACAAAGACGAGCTGGAGGTGAGGGCTTGACTTTCGAGCGAGCGCTGCATGTAGCTGCCAGTGAGCAGAATGAAAGGCCCACAAGACAATGGCCAAACATCAAAGGATTTACAAGAACAAGATGCGGCCTTCAATTTCATTCTTTTGCTTAAACTAATCTTTCAGCACTTGTAATGTTTTTCAGGTGAAGTCCATTTACAACTCCTCCAACAGAGCCAACAGCCAGGAGCTTCCTTAGCAGGCACAGGGCTAAAACGGACAAGTCATTCTGCAAGCACAGGACTGAGGGAACAGACGAGACATGGAATGACCACTGTGACCGCCCAGAGTCACAGTCCCTTCTCACACCCCACTCAAGGCCCTAAACCTAGCTCTCCCAACTCTCTGGCCTTCACCGTCTTATACCAAGCTCTCCGTGGCGACACTGTTCCACGTGGAAGTACTCTCGCCCCGCCCCTCATCTCCTAGCTCCTCTCCATCCTCAGGTTTTCAGCGGCATCCTCTCTCCCATAGAAACCCCCTTCCTCTCTCTCACCCTGCCCCTCTCCCGTGTTCTATTTTTCCCTCACAGCAATAACTCCAATTTGTAATTATGAGATTTTCCCCCCCTGAAGTATTTACGTATTTATTATCAAGCTCTAAGACAGACAGTCAGATAGAGATCATCAAGCAGACATGAATTATGATTGTTTTGTTGTTGTTTTTCACTATTTTAGACTTGGCACCGTGACAATCACCAAGCTCAGTATGCATTCACTTAAAGAATGGAAGGTAGAAGAGACCCAAGTGTGGTGGTATTGTGCTCCCCGAAATATTGTGCACCTTAATAAATTTATCTGGGGTCAGAGAACAGAACAGCCACTAGATAGACATAGAGGCCAGAAAATGGTGGCACACACGCCTTTAATCCTATCACTTGGGAGGCAGAGATCCATCCGGATCTCTGTGAGTTCAAAGCCACACTGGAAACAGCCAGGCGTGGTAACAGGAGCCTTTAATCCCAGGAAGTGACGGCAGAAAGCAGAAAGGTATATAAGGCATGAGGACCAGGAACTAGAGCCTGGTTAAGCTTTTAGGCTTTGGAGAAGCAGTTCAGCTGAGATCCATGTGGATAAGGACACAGAAGCTTCCAGTCTGAGGAAACAGGATCAGCTGAGGAATTGCGAGGTAAGGAAGCTGTGGCTTGTTCTGTTTCTCTGACCTTTCAGCGTTCACCCCAAGAACTGGCCTTGGGTTTGTTTTTATTAATAAGACTAAGTTTCGTGCTACACCCAAGAATTAAAAGTTCAGTGCCTGGGGCTCAGGAGAAGGTTCAGTCAGCCATGTGTTTGCTGCTCACGCATGAGGACCTGAGGTTGAATGCCCGGCACCCAGGTGGGAGCCGATCACGTTGGCACATGCACGTCACCCTAGTCCTGGGGATGAAGAGACAAGAGGACCCTGGAGCTTGCTGATCAGTTAGTCAAAGTGTGAGCTTCGGGTTCAGCGAGGGACCCCATCTCCAGTAAGCGGGAGAATGACAGGACCACCCCGACGCTGCGCTCCGGCCTCCAGGGGCACACACGAGTGAGTACATACACTGCAGTACAGTGCCCAGGCCCAGCACGGTGGGTCCAACCACAACTAATCAGAAGTAAATCCAAAATCCGCTTTGTTTTGAGTCGTGCAGGTGGTTCGATGCCCTTTGCGGAGGAATATGAACTTGACATTTCCCTGGCAAACTAATAGACTGAACTAGAGCAAGGTCCGGTGACTAGCTCGATAGGAAGGGTCTGGAGGAAAATTCACAGTAACGTTACAATTTCTGATGAGCACCCTCTCCCCCACAGAGAAGCAGGCCCTCAACAGCGCCTGTGCTCCGCTCTCCTAAGGCATCTCAAGGTATATTTACTATGCCATGAGTGACAGAAGTAAAGCCCACCCCCTGTATTATGGTCTCCATAAGCAAAAGAAGAGGCCCTTGTGAATGACCAAGAATCCACATCACTAGGCTACTGTAGCAGCTGCCAAGATTTTATCCATAATTCTGTGTTCTCTAAGCATGCAAATGTAGCCTTTGCAGAACACTGAGGTCCAAAATCCCTTCCTTCATAACAAGACAGGGTCCCAGACTGCTTACTTCATCATCTGCTAACATGCCAATCTTCCCTATAAAAGCCTTTGGTCGCTTCTGGAGACATCAAAGTTTTGGCCAAACAACAAAAAATGGTTGACAGATGCAGTCCACCCCAGCCTGAGATATCTTTTGAGGGTGGTTGTGGTATGAACTATCACAAGTTGTAAATAGAAACTGGGAGAAAGAGTGCTGGATGGTGATGTGTAAATTTAAAATTGCGTGCTGGTAACTACCAAATACCAAGTGTTTACTTTGATCCCTCACCCCATCCCATCCCGCCCCAAGTGGCTTAAACTGTGTTTTCACATTGCTTTCCAATTTTAACCCTCCCTAAGCACAGCCAATTATCACTTTCAGCCTTCATCTAGCTGACTAAATGGCCCCTTGCATCTCTTTATCCATTCCTGATTTCTGGAAATGTTTTTCTCATAGAGCTATTTAATCTGTAGCTTTTCAGAGACAACGACCAATGGCCTGAGCAATCACTTCACTCTAAGGAAGCAGCTTAGCAGTGGCTTGATCTCTCAGAAATGAGATTTACAGGGTCCGCGGGTTTTGTGTGATCCACCTGCATTTTGTAAGCACAGATGCCGAAAAGGAACAGAGCTCAAAACTTCAGGGCCTCGGGACAGAATTAGAATTCTGCCTTAGCCTTCAGTCTTACTAGTCAGTCTCCCAGGTTCCTCATCCTCAACTCAGTCACAGCTCTGTCACCTCCCCCCCCCCCCCCCCCCCCCCCCCCACACACACACAGACACAGACACACATACTGCAGCATTTCCTGAGGGCAGAAGCTGATTCACATCCCAGGGGCAAAGGTTTCTATACAGTGATGCTTCCTTCCATCACTGATAGGACCAGAAGTGAGCACATGACCCAGGCCAGCCAATGCAGAGACAGTTCAGCAGGCCTCCCCAGGGGCCAAGAGAGGTCAGGGCCACTCATCCTCTTGGAGCTTTCAGTGATGTTAAAAATAAAGATATGACACAACATTTCAATGCCTACATTGAGCAAATTAACATTTCCAACACCCAAACACTTATGACTAATTATGCCCTCCATAAGACAGTTACAAGAGTTATAAAACATATTAATTCAGGGTGCGCTACAGGCAGAATGTCTGTTAATGAGAAACAAATTTAAATTTGGATGATGAATGCCATCGTCTTTCAATCCTGCCAGCTTGCCTCTGACTAAATGTGTAAGTTCAGGAGGATAATGGAAAAGCGTGTGGGAATGAAGCCTGAGCTCTGGCTTTCCCACAGCCTATCTCCACCTGTCCTTTCTGACCTGTCCTTTCTGACCACACACAGACAACACCTTGACACCCAGCAGCAGCCTGTGGCCACGGACCTGGAGTTAGTTCTGCTTACACAGAAGAAATGGTTACCAGCCTATCAGAGTCACCCTGGCAGAAATTCTGATAAATTATTAGTCATAAACTATTGCTCAGCACTGCTGTGGATCTAGAAACATCTGTCAGTCTAGTACCCAGGAGACCTAGCCAAGGACACCCTTCCTATCCTTAGCTACCCTCAAAGCTCTCATTCTTCGGCATTTGTAATCTGCTATAATAACATCACTGCTGGACAGTTTTTGTACCTTGAACCTGGAAACCAGGCTCACATCACAACTTTCTTGCCAATTTTTGAAAGGCTCCTGTTGAGTAGGTTATCAGCATGAAAACCTCAGACAAAAGAGAAGACTGTAGTCCTGTGGTAGTCATGAAGGCCTGACTCCAGCACTCACCAGCAGTCAACTCCAAGGATGTTCAAGTCCTCTGTATCAAGTGCCACGGTTTGCATACAAGCAATACATATCCTCTGGCATATTTCAAATCACCTCTAGGTTACTTACGGTACTCAATGAAGTGTAAATACTAACAAAATAGCTGTTACTCCATATAGTTAGGGAACGGTGACCAGGAAAGACTCCTGTATGTGCCCAGAATAGATGCAAATTAAAAATAAATATTGGGGGGTGACAGGAGGGAAGAGAGGGGGATCTGTGGTTGGTATGTAAAATGAATAAAAAATGTCTTAATAACAATAATAATAATAATAAGACATGGGAAAGAATAAAGTGTTTTCCCTCTTAAAAATAAAAAATAAAATTGGGTAAAGAAAATGACTTCATTAAATATACGTGCTGATTCTTCAATTTCCGGTTTCCTTTCTGTTGCTGTGACGTTAACACTCGGACCAAAATCAACCTGGGGAGGAAGGGGTTTATTTCATCTTACACTTCCAGGTCACGGTCCATCATGATGGACATCAGGGCCCATACTTCCCTAGCTTTCTCATGCAGACCAGGACCGCCTGCCTAGGGATGGCGCTGCCCACAGTGGGCTGGGCCCACGAACAAACTGATAAGGCCATTTAGTGACCTCAAGTGAGACTTTACATGGAGTCAAGCTGACAATAATCGTTAACCAGGGCGCTTGGATGAGCTAGAATTTCAGGCGTATTTAACAAGTTCATGTTTTAACCTAAAGACAATGGCCAGTAGGGGAGAAAAGGCTGACGGAGAAACAATGGAACAGGGCTGGTACCAGAGCCCTGGGTCACAGGGTGGTAGGTGCAGTGAGGTGAAGAATTAGAAGAGAGAAACGAGACGCAGGCAGAACTCAGTTCCCAGGACGCACATCAACCTCTTTGAAACTTTCCAACTCCACAGAACTTGGCCAGAAAGCCATCTCCTGACACCGGGTGGATGGGCAAGGCCTGGCTGGTGCAGATGCCACTACAGATCCACTACAGCCTCTGAGCTCCGCTTGAACACCAATCCCTCAGCTTTCTCACACTCCACAGAATCCTCCTCTCTCCCCATCCCATACCTCTGCTTCCCTCCCACAAGTTAAAACCACAGGTAAAAGGAATTGCAGGTGAGGACGCAAGAGGTTACTGCTTCTAAAAATACACCTAAGCCCCAAGCCCTGCTCAAGAGGAAACCTGGAGCTCCAAAATTAGTTCTACCTTAAAATGATGCTGCTGGACTTGGGGAAGGAACAGAAAACATCCCACCCTGATGCTGCTGGACTTGGGGAAGGAACAGAGAGCATCGCTCCCTGATGATGCTGGATTTGGGGAAAGACCAAAGAGCATCCCTCCCTGATGCTGCTAGATTTGGGGAAGGATCAGACAGCATCCCTCCCTGGACTGCTGGACCTGGGTGAGGACCAGACAGCATCCCTCCCTGGACTGCTGGACCTGGGTGAGGACCAGACAGCATCCCTCCCCAGTGCTGCTGGACCTGGGTGAGGACCAGACAGCATCCCTCCCTGGACTGCTGGACTTGGGTGAGGACCAGACAGCATCCCTCCCTGGGCTGCTGGACTTGGGTGAGGACCAGACAGCATCCCTCCCTGGACTGCTGGACTTGGGTGAGGACCAGACAGCATCCCTCCCTGGGCTGCTGGACCTGGGTGAGGGCCAGACAGCATCCCTACTGTCACAGGAGAGTCAGTTTGAGAGACCTTTGTCAGGTCACTCTGCCAAACATCACTACACAACACGAGAAAAGCACACTGAAGGAGCTCTGAAGGGGCTGAGGTGTCAAAGATGCTTGAAGCCCACCTTCTGCACTCAGAAGTCTGTGCTGCACGGCCACATTCACCAGAAAACATTCTGGGGCCTCAGTCTCCTCCTCTTCCCAGTATCATAGCTGACCAGGTGGCCTCTGAGTGCCCGTAAAAAGCTCCTGTGGTTCCATGGCATGCTTTCTGGGCCTTAGCTCTCCAAGAGCAAGAGCAAGTAGTACTGTCCCAACAACAAAAGGAACAAGACTGCTTACAAACACCAACTGAGAAAATGTAGGTCCTTAACATGATAGTAAACTCTAATTCCCAAACGCCTTAACACTAGTTATTGAAAAGCTCTAAATTTTTAAGAAATAAAATTAAGAAGAAAAGAAAGGTATGTGTCTTAAATAAAATTCATGAAACTCACATTTAAAAGAAAATACTAAAATACATAAAAACATCAAATTTACATGGTCAGATTTGGACATAAAACATCATTGTAGTCCGAGTTTTCATTGTATAGACAAAATTTGCCAGGCACAGAGAGATTAAATAATTTGCCCAAGGACATGCAGCTAATGAGAGGCAGGATAAGTACGAGAATCCAGCCAAGAACGATTTAACTATTCCAAAAGGGTATTAGAGGATGTTAGCAATGTCTGGGATAGGCTCCTAGTCTTTAGAGGCTAATGTCAAGAGGACAGCCAAGCCCTCCCACGAAGCATTACTCTGTGCTCCACACAGGCCGCAACTCCAGGCTGATGAGCGTGGGATGCATGTATCTTTGGTTCCTACATTCTCACCTTCCCATCCGTGCCAAAGGTGGCAAAAGCCCTGTATGGCGAAGCAGCTGATGCCCCTTCAAAGTCTGCCAGCAACTCCCACATGGCCACGACCCTCTCAGATTCCAGGCCCAGTTTCCCATCTCATTGTTGTTATTGTGTACACACACACACACACACACACACACACACACACACACACAGAGTCATCTCACTAAACCCCACAAAGTCAACGCACACTGCCAGCCCACCAGCTGAGCAGCGGCAGCTGCCCCAAAGACATCACTCTGGGACCTCACTTCCTGTTCTGGCAACTCCGCCTGTGTCTGTGCCAGTTCGGGGTCTGGCCCATCGTTTTCAAAGCTTAGAACTGGACAGGTCCCAGATATCCAAGAAACCATCTGTTATAAAACCTTCCCTCCTCCAACTTCACTTCTCCACAAGCCACAGCATCTGCCGCCATCCCCGCTCTTGTGAACAGAGGACATGGGACTCTCTCATCCACCACCTGTGAGACGACCAGGCTCATTCAGAGCTGGCCCTGAAGGGGAAGAGCCACCAACTTTAAATCCAATGTTATAAAACAAACAAGTTCACATTCTACCTGGCAGCGTAAACTACCACAGTTGTCAAAACAAAACAAAAAAAATGTAGAAAAGTACATTCGGTTTCCAAAAGTCCTCATTTCAGCTTATATTCTTTTTTGCACGTGTATGTGTGAGTGGTGTGCATATGTATGTTTACATGCGCGCTTGTGTGTGTGTGTGTGTGTGTGTGTGTGTGTGTGTGTGTGTACACATGCGTAGGCCCAAAGTTGAAATGGGCTATCTTCCTCAATTGCTCTGCACTTTATTTATTGAGCCAGGGTCTCTCAATTGAACTCAGCACTCACTGATTGCCCCGCCTCTGCATCCTGGGTGCTGGGATTATAGGCACTGGCCATGCCTATAGCTTTTCACATGGGTGCTAAGGATTTGAACTCTAGTCATCTCCCTGGCCCATGTTCATTCTTTAATAGAAGCTTTTCAAAGCAAAATCCTCAAGGATTAGACAAAGACAAGCTGAGAATGATCTTCTCACTAATACTATACTAATATTCCAGACCTAAAACAACCTAAGTTTTCTTTCCAGTGAGAAACAAAGCCAGAATAAGATCAGTCTTTAAAGCCATTCAAGTACTCCCCCATATAAACTCCAAGCAGACCCTAAGCAACTGCATCTATAGAACTAATAACTAATATTGATTAAACATTCTCCACCTGACAAACTGCAGTCAGATCTTTATAGGCATGACCGAACTGAGTCCTAACACCTCTATCAGCCCTTTTCGTTTTTGTGAGGGGGTGACGGAAGACATATGGATGGTGACTAACTTGCCTAAGGTTACATCAATAAAAGGTGATAGGGTCAAAGTTCACACGTGGGTCCATGCAATTCCACCGTGTTTTTGGACACTATACTGCACTGCCTTGGGGTGGGGGTGGGGGGGTCTTCGCTGTATAAGAGAAAAAACAAAACTGCACCGTTAATCACAGAACCACCTGACTCTGCATTTTAAGGGGTCCTGTGCAAACCTGCCTTGGAATTTTACAGGCCAAGAAAGGAAACTGGTACTCATCTAACAGTTCTGAAACAGCTACCAGGCAGCTGTGCAGAAGCAGGGCAGTAAGTGAATGGTGTCTAGGACAGTCACATGTGTCTCTGCCTCCACCTAGAATTCTTAAAAGAACTGAGGAGCCAGGCAGATGAGAGACTCTCACACTAAATTCCACAGGGAGTGTTAAACAAATATGATCAGCCCCATAAAGCTCTGAGGAAGGCAGTCTGTTAAAAATAAAAAAGTATCCCGCATCCCACCTTCCCTTTGCCCAATAAACACAGAAATCCATGAGCACACACAGCCCTATTAGCAATGGCCTATTTAAACCTTAAATTTTTAATTCTGTTTATTCGCTTTTGTAGAAAGCATTCAGCAAACATCCAGCCTCACTTTTACTTATGTTGCTGTGTCTAATTGCAGGTGTCAACAGGACTTGGCAGCTTCACAAGGCGGCCTCAGACTGACTGCAGGATCAAGAGCAGGACGATGGTGCGACCAAGCCACCAGTCACACATACTGTCCCTCCTGGCTCAGCCTGGTGTACACAGGTCTGTGATGCTTATGACTTTTCTAGTCCTACTTTTTTTTTTTTTTTCAATTTCCATCAATTTACCAAGCTCCTGCTCTGTTCCAGCCACTAAGAGGCTCAGAGTCCAACAGTTGGAAAAATAAGCTTACCGTCTCACTGGAAAAGCAGAAATCAATTAAATCACGATGCAAAGGAGTGAGTGGTTTACCAAGGGGCACTGTGAAGGAACACAGATTGATTAGCAGCTGTCTGCTCAGGCGACTGCTAAACGAAATTACCAGGGAGGAGTAACTAAAACACAACAGACGTTTCTTCTCACAGTCTGGAGGTTGGGAAAGCCAGGACGGCAGCACTTGCAGACTGCAGTCTAGTGGAGCTGCTCGCTGCTTCTCGGATGGTGCAAAGAGGCTGCCTTGGGCTTCCTTTATAGGAGCAGACATCCCACATCATCTAGGACCTACTACTCACTTCAGAAAAGCCCCCGGGGCTTAATAGTATAGGGCCAGGGAACAGATTTCAACATATGAATTGGGGGTGGGGGACCTCAAACATTCTGACAATATAGAGCTGAGTGTCTGGGCAGTTATTAAACTATTAAACGTGGCCTCGTTCTACTCTTTGTTCGCTGAGAAGTGAGATCTGGGCCCATTCCTTGTGCATCCTGGCCGGCCTGTGGTGGAAATGATGCTATGTGACTTTGAGGCAAGGACAGAAGAGACCATGCAGTTTCTTGCTTATTTTATGTCTGGAACTCCAGTTCTTAGAACTCTAAATGACCCCCCACTCCGGGCGGGGGGAGGGTGGGGGGTAGGGAGTGTGAACACCCTGAAGTCACCTGCTGTGAGGACATCTCAGCCACATGAAGGAGCTGGGCCAGGAGGGCTGAGCCTCACCTCAAGTCATGCCAACTCAGACAACTGGAGCATCTTCCCAGGAGGTTCCACGCCACTGAAGAGAACTGCCATGTAACTGTGCCCTCTCTGAATCCCTGGCCCACAAAATCCATACGAGTAGGAAAATGGTGGCTATTTAACCAATGGTATTTGGTGTGCTTTGCCACATAGTGGTAGGTCACCGGAACAGTGCTGTGTGTGACAGAGAGGCGGCCCTGTGCTGGGAGGTCACACGGGGGTTCTCCTGCAATATGACACTGAGGGCTGCAATGTCAGGGTGAAGAAACTTCCATCAGACGTAAAGGAGCACCAGGCTGTGGACAGAACCAGCTGCCAGGCAGACGGACGGGGCACGCAGACACCATGGAGTCAGACATGATAAGGGGTTGAACCTCTCAGACGCTGGAAGTCTATGGAGGGTTTGTTTTCTGTGGATGTCTTTATGTCTTCTTATTTTTGTTCTTTGTCTTTATATCTGCTGTTGTTTCTCTGTATGTGTGTGGGTGCTTTGCCTGCATGTGTGACTGTGCACCGCTTGCATGCCTGGTGCCCAGGAGGCCAGAAGAGGGTGCTGGATCCCCTGGGACTACAGTTACAGACACCAGGAATCAAACCCAGTTCCTCTGCAAGAGCAACAAGTGCTCTTAACTGCTGAGCCATCTCCCCAGCACCCTCCTCCTCCTCCTCCTCTTCTTTCTTAATTGAAGCAAATCACACAATATAATAGTCACTGTTATAGACTAAGTGGTATACCTCCTAAATCATATGCTAAAGCCAGGATTTCACAGTATATTTGGAAACAGTTATTACAGGTATAATTAGCTAAAAGGAGGTCACCAAGGGTGGACACGACTCCAGTATGACTATGTCCTAATGAGAAGGGGAATCTGGACAGGCACACACAGGGAGACTGTCACATGAAGATGAAGGCAGAGATAGGGTGAAGGGTCTCCAAGCCACTGACTGCCAGAGAGTTCTCACCCAGGAGCAGGGGCGAGGCCTGGAGCAGACTGCCCCCTCAGTCCCTAGAGCAACCTCCCTTGCTCACACCTCCATCTCGGTCTTCCTGCCTATCAAACTGTAAGACAACAGATTTCTGTTGTTCCTGCCACACAGCTGGAGGCACTTCATTACAGGAGCCCTCGGGAACTAGCATAATCACCGGCTTAGACTATTTTTAAGTGGCCAACTCACAGATTTTTAGTAGCTTCATAATATCGTACATCTTTCCATACTGTTCCCAACTATAAAACATTTTCCAATCCCTCCAAAGGACCCCCATTCCTCTCTCCCTGCACCCTGATATGCTCCCTGTCTCTGTGGGTTTGCCTGATCTGGACACTTCACAGAAATGAATCCCACAACATGTGGCCCTTTGCAGATGGCTGCTATAATTTAGCATAACTTTTTCCAAGTACATTCATGTTGTAGCATGCACCATTACTCTCCTTTTTATTGCATTATATGAAAATATCACAATTTGTTTACCCAAACTCGTCACTGATGGATATTTTCCCCCTTCATTTTCCACTCTTTTGATTTTAAAGCTGACACTGAACACAAATTTGTACATTCCATCTGACCACCTGCCAGTTCTCTTGGGAATACATACATGGAGTGCTGGTCCTTATGGTAATTCTATGTCCAACTTTTCAAGAGCCCATTTAAACAGGCTTATAGTGACTGCACTCTTGCATCCCCACCAGCACAGCCATGCATGTGTGAGCCCTTTGGACGGCTTCCTGCAAATCGGGGAAACTGGAAAAACCAAAGCTACAGGAGCCTGCTTTCATGAAGGAGCAGGCCGTGGGTTTACATGGCTGGGTCTGACAAGCCTTGAGAACAGTCAGGAGACCTGCTGGGTAAGAGAGTCGCTCTGGCTGGGAAATGAGGTTGGCTGGGACTAGTAGCAAGGAAAGATTCCTCAAAAGAGAATACCAAAGGGGTCGCGGGGAGGGAGGGTGGCCTAAGCTTTCGCAAGCTCCGAAACCACGTGGCAGGGTAGACGGAAATGGGTCTACAAAGAGGAATGTGACAAATGGGACTTCACAAAACTATAAATCAGTGATGACGAAATAAGAGGCAGAGTAGATGAGATTCACCTAACTACTGAAAACCAGAAGACCTGAAAAGGGCCTAAATTCCGATACCTGAAAGATAAGCACCAGCCTGGTTCGCTATATTTCCCTTCCCTTTTCAGAAGGAGGTCAGTGGTGATAGACTGGGAAGCTGTTAGCTCCTTATTCTGCTGTGTAAGAGGTTAAACTACTTTGACCCGCTATCAGAACTGGTGAAGAAATGCATCTCAGTGCGGGTGCCAATGCTATCTAACTTCAAATTGTCCTTTCCTGGGGGATCTGCGTGAACAGAATCCGCTCAGGTCCTTAACAAATTCTATTGGCTCCACAAAGCACCGGACACCTGGAGGAGCAGCCCGACACCACTGCAAAGATCACTAAGAAATCAGGAGAGATTAGCATGGTGAGATTATCATTCCTACTCGCCCTCCCCTCTGGTGAGCCGGTTATGTAATTACAGAGGCCAATCAAAGATGGGACTCCTAAGACCAAACCTATAATAACATCCTCCGTCCTATCACAAAATTACAGTTTTGAGTTGTTGGGGTTTTTTTTTTTTTTCCCTCAAAAGACACAGTTCCAGAGATTATAAAATTCTCTTTATGCATCAATCAAGAGTGTAAACTAATCTTTAGGTTTACAATACAAGAGGTTGAATTGTAATTTAGTCATCATGGGAACAAAGGGTTTGGGGATTAAACAAATACTGCTTTGAGAAGTCCAGGCAGGAGGTCTCATGGGTTCCAGCCCTCGGTCCTCTCAGGACCCAGCCCCATCCAGACCCACCCTGTACTCCTTCAGTGGTACAGTGTCCATGCCAAACAGCATCCTACTAAAGTCCCTTATTTGGATATCCCACACACATTCACATTCTCTAACAGATTTCATCAATGGTCAGAAAAGGTGTCCACTGAAAACCAGTCATTTAAGATAACTCGACATCGGGCAAAATCCCATTATGATACTAAGACCCAAAGAAATACCTTCTTTTGCTGCATATGAAATGTATTATATTACCAGATAGAGTCACACTGAAAAAAATGAAATCACATTTATGTATTTAATAATATCTATTCCCAAATCATAGGAATTAACATCTCTGTTTTATAAACAAAAATTCTAGTGGTAGAAGATCCTAATCTTGCCTCTATAGCACAAACAATACAAGCAAACGTGTATACACACACACACACACACACACACACACACACACACACACACGCTGCTAAGACTGACTCTACCATCCAAGACATTCATAAATCTGCGCTGAGAAATTTCAGAAGGTTGTTGTCAGCTTCAGACCCAAATGCTACAAGAAGACAATGCCAAAAATGCAAGATGCTGGTCTCCCAAATTTAATTAATTGCGAAGAGGTAGCACTTTCTTACAGAGAGCCCCCTGAGAGGTTACTCCATTAGAGTTCTTTTTTCTCTAGCAAGAGAGGTATAAAATTTTAGATATGCGGAATGATGGTCACATAAAGTAACAGGACATGTTTTAAAAGACAATTTCCCCACACTACATAAAGAAAAGTCCTTTTCATCAACGGCCCTGCTTCGGAGAGACTGTCAGAGAAGTAACTGACGTTCATTAGTACTTAATGGACTAGGGCCACAAGCATTAAGTTATTCATTAATTTTCACCGCATGTCCCTGAAGCAAGTTGGGGAGTCCCTTTTTGACGGGGAGAGAAAGGCGATGTTGTACATGGATGGCAAGCTGCCTCCAGCACTGCTGACCATAAACACGGGATTAACAACACCAAACACTGAATGACTTTTGAGGATGCAGGAGAATGTATCCAGGCATGACCCATGCTACCCCAAAGAGCAGTAACTAAGAGTCTACTATATTTCAGAAGACAGACAAAGACTTGAAGTCTCTGAAATGTGATCCTGGTGGTAACAATGATAACCACAGGAAGAGGAGGAGAAAAGGCTAATTGTTGAGCGCTTATGTCAGACTCAGTGGTGCATCGGAGCGTTAACTCTGAGTCCTCGGCGAACTTAGGAAGCAAGTGCTAACTGTTCCTCCCCTGGAGGAAACCCAAGGTAACACGACTTGCCCATCAGAATGGGGTTCAGACCCAGTCTGGTCCCGAAGGCTATGTGCACCTGGCCTCAGTGTCACCCAGTTAAATCAGGACTCGTTTTTCTTAATTGACCCAATTCTATCCAGGCAAAGTGGAAGTTAATTCACAAAAGAACCAAAAGTCCCTTGAAGCTTTGCCCCCAACAGCATTTGGTCAGAGGGCCAAACCTTCTCCGTCTTGAAGCTCTGGTGTAATGTAAGGGCACGCCAGAGCTGGTCCACTGGGCCCAGGATCATGTACTTGCTATTATCTATCATTAATGGCTTCATACGACCTACTCTCCAGGTCCAATTTCCTATTGAAACATTTAGTAGCTTCTTTGTCAATGAATCCTGTTAGCAGCATTTATTCATTCTTTCTGAAAACCATGCATTTAGGGGGCAGAAAAAGAGAATGTCAGAGTTTTGTGTTTAGTCCATAAAATATGTAACTTCTCTCAAACTGAAAAAAAAAAAAGCTGAGCCTAGTGATATCTTTTGTACCAGATAAATACATAAGCTGAGTAATGTGTTTGTGAAAAATAAAGCAGTAAGACTGAAAACACTTCATAGCTAAGTATCTCTAAAGGATTTTCCACAACCCAATTATTCACTCATCCCAAAACCACTCACTCCTGTATACATCAACAGATGCTTCGAGGACCACTCTCACACCGACAATACAGGTGAGGCCTGAGAATTCCAGATTCCTGTGATGCCACTTACAAAGAGCCCAGGTGAGCCTCATATCTGTTTCGGGGCAGCAGGAGGAGCTCCAAGTAGCATGCTTGCCTGACATGGATGAGATTCTTGGTTCAATCCTCAGTCAAGCACAGTGCTACACACCTTTAGTCCCAGCACTCCAGAGGCAGGAGCAGTTGAATTTCTGTGAGATCAAGACCAGCCTGGTCTACACAGCAAATTCCAGGCCAGTCAAGGCTACAAGTGAGACCCTGTCTCAAAAAGAATAACAATAATGGTGATGGTGATGATGATTAAGTCTGACAACCACTGGGTGCCTCTGATATGCCAAGCGGACATGCCACTGTGCAGTTTGGACCAGCCTGCTTTAATTTTTGTCTCTTCTACCTTTAACCTTGCCCCTCACCTGCTCTGCTCTACTAATCAAAAGGAGTTCTTCCTGAGGCAGGCACAAGTCGGATCGAATAGCTTCTGTGTTCAAAACTCTCCAAGGGTTTCTCATCTCCCTTACAGCCAATACTGGACCAGCACCTTTCTGTTTCTACCCATCTCCAGCTACCAGGATGCCTCTCAACAAGCCTTTGCTCCAACGGCTTCCCCTGCCAGGACTGCTCTCCTGCCATGGCCTTTATACCACTTCCCTGGGACCCTTGCTCCATAACCAAATTCACAGAAGACCTTCCCTGCCCTCTTATCAAGAACTCTATCTCCCTGTCTGTGTCTGTCTGTCTGTCTGTCTGTCTCTGTCTCTGTCTCTGTCTCTGTCTCTCTCTCTCTCTCTCTCTCTCTTCCTCCCTCCTCCCCTTCCTGACTTGATTTTTTCAGCATTTATCACTAACATATTTACTATCTTATTCATTTGTTACTCCCACTAAAATGTAAGCTGCATGAGAGCAGGATTTTATAACTCACCAGCTTTCCCCACAAATGTAGGCCATTTGTCACACAGGAGTCCCAAGGCACAGCTGTCCCTCAGCATCCTTATGGGATTGGTTCCAGGGTTCCCAAGAACACCAAAGTCCTTAGATACTTAGGTCTCTTCCATAAAATGGTACCTTGTTTGCACATGACCTATACATATCCCCTTATATGCTTCAGATCATCTCTAGATTATGCATTATTCTTAGAAAATGTAAATTGTACAGAAATATCCATTATGTTACATTGTTTAGGGAACAACGTAACACAAGATTTGTATACAGTGAATACAAATGTAGTGAGTGAGAGTGTGTGTGTGTGTGTGTGTGTGTGTGTGTGTGTGTGTGTGTGTGTGCATTTACTGGGTGAAAGAATAAACATCATATAAATACCATATAAAGAATATTTGACTAAGGAATCTTGTAGGAATCTAGGAGAGAGAACTAACTACAGGTCTTTGTGGGCATACCCTGCCTCTCCCACAGAACAGAACACAAGCTCAGCCAATATTGAAGGACGGTAGAGAACAGAAAACATCCTCTGAGAAGAGAAAAGAAAGGGCATTGTGTGCATCAACTGACTCTATAATCTTCAAAAAAATGTCACAACCACGGCCGGTATGGTGACTCATACTCTACAGCCAGTGCCCAAGAGTGAGCGCAGGCCAGTCTGGGCTGAAGACGAAGACCACGTCTCAGAGTTCTGAAAAGTGACTGCCCAGAGAGATGAGGAAGGAAGGACTCACAGACCAAGGGAAGGCAGGAGACAGGAGCGGGGGTGTGGTCCTGTGTGCCCCGACTTTCCGAGCTAACTGGACGAACCTGAAGAAGAGAGGTCTATAGAAGAACATAGTGCTCTTCTTCTCTCTGTAACTTCCCCCTCGGTCAGAAAGGGTTTCCAAAAGAAAGAGGCTAGAAAACACAGGGAAACTAGACTAACATGAGCAAACGTCACGCATCAGATAATCTAAATGAAATGCAAAGAAAACGGAGAATAAACAATTTCTTCCAAATGTTTCACCTTGCTCCCCGCCCCCTTCCTCCAAGAAAGATTTGGGGCCTATATCATGTTGGCTTAGAGTCTGCCCAAATATGGTCATTTTTCTGTCGGTGTAAATGCAAACAAACCCCTGAATCCGTGGAAAACAGCACGCAGCAGAACATTCATCTGTATGAACTCTGTTGTAAATGACACCTCTCTTCTCCCTACAGAGTCCAAGCTTGATCTCCAGGAATTGCTGTAACTCAAAACATACTTTTTACATAAAAATAATGATGGGGTTGGAAATAGAAAAAGTCAATCTCTGGACTGGTCCGGCGGTGTGAGCCACAGAGAATGATTAAATATAAAACAAGAGGGAAGCAATAGCACTAGGTTATAAAGGAACAGATTGACATAGATTTTTTTGAGGCTGGAAGTTGCAGGCAACATGCCTAGAATTTAGATGCCAATATTAAGGACTGAACACTAGCCCAAGCATCTACAGCTCCCGGGGCAGGTCAAATCTCATTACAACAAACACCACAGCTATAAGAATCTCTGTGTAATCTAGAACAGGCCCAGATAATGACCCCTTAACTCAAGCTGTATGTGATCCCTAACAGTGTTCCCCACTCTGAACACAAAAGCACAGATGCACAGAAGAAATACACCGAGTGACTACTCGCTGTACAGAGACTCATCAAAAGCCCCCGACCTCCCATCCAGTGGAAGAGACTACTTAGAAATTTCAGGGAAAAAAAAAAAAAGAAATTAGCTTGCAAACAGCCTTGGAAAGGCATAGATGCAGACGGTATAGCCAAACCTTCAAAAGACAAATGAAAGCAGGCATATGACCGCTGTGCCAACACATTTGATACCGTACAGACAGCCCACAGATTTGATATGGCCCAGTTCCAAAGGCTCCTACTTCTCTCTGCAGGGGCCCCCACCAACACTGTCCAACATTGTTTGCTCTAATTTGAATTTTCTTCTTTCTCGAGTATTAAAGATGATAAACTCTCAAGTGAAAACTGTGTGGGGTTCTAGCTACTCCCGGAAAATGGTTAGACTTGGCAACATACGCACACATTCCCAGGTCAACTATCAAGTAGAGGCGAGCATCACCTCCGCTCCAAGGCATCAGACTGCCAACTGGTTACCCTACTCTCCAGAGCTCCACACTGCATCCCCAGCACGGCACACTGCATCCCCGGGACTGCCCACCTCCAGTGGCCTGCAACCTTAGATTTTAAAAACAAGGCCCCGTCCTAACAAGACTTCAGAGAGCATGTGTTGACTGATATTACCTAGACGTTACTTTAACATTCTCTTATGTGGTACTGGTGGTGAAGTTCTTCATCCTTAACCAGCTACATTTTGCTTTGGATATGATAATGTTTGGAACGTCTCTTAGCAATGAAAATGTGACAATACTGGTTTCAAATGGGTTCAAAGCCAACCATCATGGCTATGCATATTTTAGCACAGTTAAGTAAAAAAGAAACATTGCTAAATAATCACATACCTTTTAAAAGAAACACTGAGCATACACTGGCAAAAGAATATTATAATCTGTTTCTGAACAATTTCAAAATCTTCGTTGTAATCTATGTTGTATAACCAGAAACCTTCAGTTTCAGAGGGGTTACTGGAGGGCATAAAACCATGGCCATGAACAACTTTTCCATGTCTCAGGCCCTCACCATACCCACATGAAGAATAGTGCAGGCACCTCATTGGGGGTATCTGGAGAATTAATCCAAGCTAGCATATGCAAGCTTGTGCCTACCACATCATAAGTGCTACATGAGAAAAGTAAACAAAAACCGTTGCCAGTCTTCTGTTACCTTCACACACTGGCCCAAATGAACAATAAATTATGGACTGCTGCACACATCTTAATCTCCACCTTGGTGTGTCTGCCTGAAGAATTTCTACCCAGAGCACATTCCACTATCACCAATGTAAGTTGCTACTAAGTCTCACAAGTCATTAATAAAATGTGGTGATTTCTCAAAAGGTTTATACTCTAAAATGTACTTAATAGAAAAGAATTAACTCTAAGCCACTATCTAAGTGATAAAGATTTATCAAAATAATTATCAAGTTGAAAGAAAATCCCTAGAGCAGTAAAATTATCCAACATTCAAAAAAATCACAGAAGAAAAAGTCTGTATTATAAGAAAGGAATAGCTTATGAGTGAATGAATGAATGAATGAATGAAAGAATGAATGAATGAAAGAATGAATGGACACCAAATGAATGATGATGGGCTGCCAACCACAAGTTTGTGCTTTTCTAAAACAAAACCAATAGAGTGTATGTATGCGAAGTAAGGTGTGTGTGTGCGGTGTGTGTGTGTGTGTGTGTGTGTGTGTGTGTGTGTGTGTGTACATGTGTGCATGCAGAGACCAGAGTTGATGTTGGTTGTCTTACTCCTTCGCTCTCGGCCCATTTTCTGAGACAAGTTCTCTCACTGAACCTGGAGCTCATGATTTGGCTAAAACGGCTGGCCACTGAACTCCAGGGATGCCCCTGTCTCCATCTCTTAGAGCAGGGGCATGCTGACATGCTGGGCCTTTAATGCCAGCAGTAAGAACTTGACTCACATCCTCACGTTTGTACAGCAAGTACTTACTGACTAAGCCATCCCCCCGCCCTACAAAAAGCACCGTGCTTTAAAACTCACACTCTGCTGCACGAAAGAGTGGTGGTGTTGAATCGTCTGTCACAATGACCTGTATAAACACGCTCTGACTACCTGACCCTAAGTCTGCCCGAAAGTCTGCCATTTGTACTAACTGTATTTGATGTGGCTGGAGCAGTTCCTGCCTTCAGTGAGTTACAATCAAGGTGGGCAAGAAAAGCAACAGAGAGTGGTCGCTTCAGAGTGTCTATGGAACAGTGGAAGAGTTTCATGTAGGGCACCCCCAGGGTAGGCTGCAAAGGTTCTCAAGGGGACTGAAGGAGAGGAAAAGATGAAGCCCTCAAAAGAAGCCCTGCCGCTATGACAGGCCACTGGGCCATCGAGAAATATGGCCAATGTCATGCTCAGCAAGTCCTTCATGGTCCTTCGACCCGCACAGCACAGCCCTGAACACGCCCATCTGCTCCATCCTCAGGCTTACACACCACTTTCTTGTGTGTGTGTATTCATGTGTCTTCCCTCCCCTCACCATGGACTCCCAAAGGAGAAGATGCAACCCAACTCTCTCATAGCCCCAGACAAATTCATTCTATAAACCTCACTGAACTGAATGCTTAGGAGGGACGGTCCCTCGGTCGGGGAAGGGTGTCTCGATGCCAGGTACTGAACAGGCTGGGCCACAGCTAGAAAACGTGTGTTCATGTAGCACACTGTGTACTACGCTTCCCACAGGAGGGAGTGCCTTTGTCCATATGAACAAGGTCCACTTAGCTGACAGAGTTCTCTGAGAAAACATTTGAAGGGCTCTATTCAGGGGGTCATTTACTACTGGAAAAATGACGCACTCCTCCCTTGAGATTTGAGGCCTGGTGGCTTTTTGTTTGTTTGTTTTCAGTGGGGACAAATACTTCAATATGTTGCCGAGGCTGGCCTCAAACTGAGAATCCTCCTGCCTCAGCATCCCAAATGCTGGAATAGCAGGTGTGTACCACCACACCAGGCCTTGTGTAAGGCCTTTTAAAAGACACCAAGCCTGTCCTGGCACCCAGGACAGACAGGGAACAAGAGTTCACTGGGTCACACTGAGGAGAGGAACTAAGATACCCCTGGGCTTCCAAAGCTCTGTTCTGCTCACTGGCTGAGAAGGTGCCATCTGGAAGGCTCCACAGAGAAGCATTGTCATGGTTCTGCTGGAATATTTCTGGTTGGCAGAGAATATAAGATGCCAGAACTTGAAAAAAAAAAATCATGTAATTATGATTACCTCGGTTCACCTTGTTCTTCAGCCAATCCAAACTCAGCCTGCTGTAGCTATTTAACCATTAGCAAGGCCTTGCAAAGACTCTGCTGAGCCAGCCAGCTGGCAAATCATCGGAAGGTCTGTGAATCACCCACATTCTAATGCTGGGGTGGCTCTGTTCCCCATAGCGAGCACAGCTCACCCCGGCAGTACAACCTTGACACCCAGAAAAACCAAACAGGCCACACTTCATGGAGCCTCTCATCCCAGCCTCATGTGCACCCTGACAGGTCAAAAGCATGTGGCATGTCATGTGCACATTCCATCCTGACCCTGCGGAGGTACCTGAACATGAGCACTGTACACACCTGCCCTTAGCAAGCACAGCCCACCTGCCAGGGCTTCAGCAGTTCATTTTGTTTTCTGGCACCTCCTTCTGACTGTGCAGGCCTCTCGCGGGAACATTCCGGGGGTACCTGGACCTGCTGCCGGGCCAGCATGGAGGAATCCACCACTTCAAGGGCTGGTCCAACGGCAGTTCGGAAGCCTGGCCCTAGAAGGGCTTTTTGCTGTTATTGAGTCCTCAGGCTACAGAATCTGATAAAAATTATCTTCAGACCGCTGTCACAAAAAGCCCTTTTCCCCTGAAGGGACCGAGCAATTTGAAAGTGTCTGGCAAAGCATGCTGTGCTTCCATTCTTCAGAGCCTTCCCTGAGGCAGGCCAGTGTCGACACCAACTCAAAGAGAGGAAACTGAGTCTCCGGGGACACGCAGAGAGCAGGCCTTAGAAACGGGGCCTCGTGCCACCCGGAGGTTTTTACTATTTCTAATTCACCAAGCTCACCCTGGCACTGTTCACTCCATCTTCTTTGAGTATAAAAAGGGGCGCAGAAAAGGGAAGGCTATGTCCCCTCACTGCACCATTAATCACCTCCATCACATGACCCGCACCAATCACATGACCCGCACTCATCAAATGGTCCCACTAATCACACAACAGTCTGTCCACTCACCACATGGCCTTCACCAATCACAGCCTCTCCAATCATATGGCCCCACTAGTAACAGGTCCCCACTAATCACAGAGCCCCTCACCAATCATGTGTCCTCCCTAATCAGGAGATCCCACTAATCACACAGTGCCCCCCACACTAATCAAATGGCCCTTCCCTTACTAATGGCCACCTGGAGACCGGATCCCTTTGGAATGAGAACATCTCCCCAAAGTGCACACAGCAGCAGCCTCCACCCCTTCTGACAAGTCCATTACCTTTGACCGGCAGAAGGGTCTCCCTCACTACCTTCTGTCTAGTTTCCAGTTCTGGAGCAGCCCAATGCCCCTCACCATCACATCTCAAAATCCCGGGTGCATAGAGAATATTCTTCCTTCCTCAAAATGCCAAAAGCCTGGGCATCTACATACGGCGCCAGAGTGTAGAGCAGAATGTATCTTCAATCAGGAGCGAAATGAAGCCACATCATCTGCAACTCAGCTCTCTTTCTCAAGAAGCGTGAAAATGGAAGCCTTTATTTCAGTGGTTTGGGGGCTTTAAAAAGGATCACCATACATACTGTCACCTCAAATTAGTAACTATCAAAATCAAAAGGGAACAGTATTAATAATTTTTCAGGGATTGCAGGTGTGAACCACACTGTTATTGAAAACCAAGTCTTCCTGGGCATTTTAAGGCCCTGCCTGGGGTGTACACCATCAATGGCTCCACCCTCTGCTTGGGGTATACACCATCAATGGCTCCACCCCTAACAGAATGCTTAGTTCCCACATAATAACCAGAATATGTAATAGTGATCTGATCTAGTTATGATAGGTGCTTGGAAGGAAAAGTCCTGGAAAGTATGACAGAACAGTTCAAGGGTTAACCTAACAGGGAAGCAGGGGAATTGCTGGAATGAGAGAAGAAGGGCATAAGGCCTCAAGGTGACTCTGAGGAATGTAAAGGGTCACTTCTAGGGCAAAGGCATTCTGACACAGGTGATGTATGAACCATAGGAGGGAATCAGGAGGCAGGTGACAGAACCCTTGGTGCAATGAGGATGGAGGCTGGACCAGGGTGATG
>CABHPQ010170605.1:0-18461 GCA_902168405.1 Peromyscus aztecus | reverse complement strand
ATCAAACGGTAGCGCAGAATAGGATCATGCAGCAGGTAACCATGGTACCTGGAGGTGAGGGTGGGACCAGTCCCATGTCCAAGTATTTTCAGGCCTCTCCAAATCCCTGAAAAGTCTTCATCTTTTTTAGGAGAATTTATGTTCCTTGGTAATGAAAAGCGTGTTAATATTCAAGTCTTTTACCTAAAATTATTTGCCATAAAATAACTATATATTAAAGATTACCTTTTACTGGGTATGGTGGTGTATGCCTTTGTTCCCAGCATTCAGGAGGCAGAAGCAGGTGGATATCTGTGAGTTTGAAGCCAGCTTGGTCTACATAGTGAGTTCTAGGACAGCCAGGGCTATAAAGAGAGACCATGCCTCAAAAAAACGACAAAAATTATCTTTCTATTAACCTATGCATTTAAACATCTCATATACATAAATAAAAGTGAAATTGCTTTTTTAAAAAAATAGTACACAGACTCTTCACTTTGATAATAAATACACTGTGCCCAAGAGTTGAGGTAATTACAGGCTTTCTACAAACAACCACACAAATATTCAAAAATGTGTAAAATTTTTAAAAAGAATGAAATCATGAACTAAAGATGAAAAGGATCACAGCCAAGAGACAACAGTTTTGTCCCTGAATGACCAAAAGCCCACACTGATTCACACCGGCCAACAACACTTCCTTGTCTTCAAGGGCAGCTTCAGCAACTGCTGTGTTTGGTGTTCCCCGGGGACTGGCTGAGAAGTACACACAGTGGGAGGTTTCTCCGGCCATTCTGCAAAGTCCCCATGCCTCTGAGCCATTGCTGCCAGCTGGAGGACCTTCTCTCCTCCCTTGGCAGGGAGCCCCACCACGAGAAGCCCCTCATCCCAACCACCAAGCTTCTCACCAGAAATGCCCGAAGACATTCAGCTTTCAAAGAACCGTCTGTCCACTTCCTATGCCACTTAAAGCTTGGCGTGGCAGCCACTGGCCCCTCTTCCACCGCACACAGCACAGCTCCAGTGGAAACCATCATATCTAGGAGAGCTGTGCAGTTCACAACCTGTATGTGGCAGCCCTCAGACACAGGGGTCCCCCTCCCATAGATACCTTCTTATTAAAATCCATTTCCTGATCCATGATTAGTTTTACTCTGTTTCTGAATTCCTGGGTTCCAGCCCGATTCCTGCTGGATCTCAATTAGCAGCCACAGCCAGTTAACAATTTTCTCCTATCATTAAATGAACAAAAAAAAATGTTATTTCAGTTTAGGATCTGACAAGATGCCTGTAAGATTCACCCTAGAAACAATATGAGGAAGGTTCAACATCGTATTTCCTACCTGGGTGCCTGTTGCCATCTAGTGCCTTAATTTCAGGCCCAATTAAAGATATCATTCTTTCTGTCGGGGGTGGGGGGTATCCCAGTGCAGATAACAAGTGCATATGTTTGTAGGGAAGTCATAAAGAAATGCACACAGAATTGCTCTGAACCAATGTCTACACTTGGTTCCGACCAGCTGCGTGACTGGTGATCACGCATTCCTCCCTAACTTCCCTAAACCTGGTTGGAGGTGAGCTCAGAGGCATTCTCCAACATCGTGGCCAAGTGCCTGAAAACAACTTATAAATACCAGAGAGCAGATTTCAAGGTCTGTCTGGCCCCGTTTCCTCGGAGGCCAACTGCTGTCAAGACATGCTCTCGCTGCCTACCTTAGAACCACCTCGCCAGGACTCTCCCGTCTCCACCAGTTCTCAAGGGCCAGGCAGCTGGCAAGTCCTGCGTTTTTGCCTCAGTTGGGCTGGAGTTTGTGCCCGAAGCGGCTGTCTACACTTCTGGCTTCAGGCTCCTCTTCCACAGCCAATAGTCACACTTGGACTTAGCACACTCAGTCTCAATCTCGCCCAACACAGGACACAACTCTTGAAGGTGCCATGGTCTGTCTCCCTCACTTCCCTGAAAGCAACGGTGGCACAGAAAGAGCTATCTCAGGGGCCCTCCTCGGGTCTAAGAACCTTCACTGCCTAACCACGCTCTTCGTGGAGGAGGCCCACATGAGGATTTCCTATGCAGGACGTATGTGAGCACGTTTAAGCTGTACACGGAGACCCAGTCCAGTCTACATTTGACCTCATCCCATAGACAAGGCAATAAATTAACTTGTCTGCTTTTTGAACCCTTGGAAGAAGACAGATTCCTGGATCGGCACTAAGGACTTACCACACAGAGTACAGGAGGCAGCAGGAACATCACTCTGGCCTTAGTTCTCCTTGCTCTAAAGGTCGAAGAGGGACCCTGTATGTGCAGTGGGTAGGCGTCACAGCTGAGGACCAAGGATTGGGATGCTGGTGCCTCACTGTCCACAGAGGCTGCTCCTTGTCTGGAGAAAGACATTACATCACCTCTGAAGGCTGAAGGCTGCTCCCTGCGAACACAACCCAGAGCAATGGCCAGGTAAAGCTGGCTCACAGTACAAGTGTCAGGAAGGCTGTGCAAGAGGATCTCCCAATGCCTGTGTTGACTTCCAAATATACAGGACTATCCCTCTGCAGCTCACAATCCCAGCCGTTCCTTCCCAAGAGCCTCAGTGCGCTCTTCACATCACAGGTGGCAAAGGCAGAGGGCAGTAAGGCCCTCCCTGGAAGGGGCTTTGACACCCACGTAACCTAACAGAAGCCAATGGCAGAGTCAGCTGTTCTCAGGTGCACACTTCCCTCAATGTGGTGACTCCCCCAGCTCCGGCCTCTGGTCCCCCTTTCCAACCCACTTCTTCACCTTCAGAAACTTGTCTGTGTTTAGAGATTTGAGCCAAAAAACAAGAAAGTGAACTATAGCACCATGAGGAGGCAGAAGCTGGTCCCAGTGTTGGTGAAAGTTGGGTTCCAGGAGTCTCCCAGGTCAAGGAAGGAAGAGAAATCACCTATGATAGCACCAGAGAGCAGGACACCTATATTTTACTATAACATCAACCGTTTCTCTTTTAGACCTAGAATTTCACTTCTCAGACAATAGAAAAACAACTTAAAATGCCAGGGTCCTTAAAGCTCAGCAGCTCATAGACACCATTTGTTTAAAAATATTTTAAAAATTGCAAGCATACAAGCGTAAATTCAATTAAGAGAATGCAATATTTGGGATGAATTATATATTAATAAACTAAGTAATTTCACAGACATACCTATTTGTATATAACAAATTTTGCTGTAGTAGGGGCCAAATGGATGCTTATTTTGTTCCTAAATGAAAAAAAAAATACTTCAAATTTAATTAAATTATTTCAACAGATAATTATTACTTAGTATATTTAAGCCATCTTTAGGCATACTTATGTATATTTAATTCTAATTATAATGTGTATATAAATGGCCTCAAAAGGACCCCCTAGCAGGAAGATAATTTAGTTGGTAAAGTGCTCGCCATGCAAGCATGGGGACCTGAGTTTGATTCCCTAGAACCTATGTTTTGTCTTGTTTGTTTTTTAAGCCAAGCACACTGGTACACATTTGCGATCTCAGTACTAAGAAGGCAGGGATAGGGGATACCTAGTAATATCACCTAATTGGTGAGTTCCAAGCCAACGAGAGACCCTGTCTCAGAAAATAAGATAGATGACACCTGAAGACTGACATCCAAAGTTGACTTCTGACCTCTACATACCCATGCACACATGTGCACCTGTGCACACAATGCACACATGCAAGGACCCCCATATAAGAAGAGGAAAGCTTCAACACAGGAAAAGACCACAGCAACACATGGATATGGTGGGCAGATGCAGTTAAACTTTTTTTTCCTTTTTTGGGGGGCAGGGTGGGTGTTTTGAGACAGGATTTCTCTGTGTAGTTTTGGTGCCTGTCTTGGAACTCACAGAGATCCGCCTGGCTCTGCTTCCCAAGTGCTGGGATTAAAGGCGTGCGCCACTGCCGCCCAGCTGCAGTTAAACATTTAAAGAAGTGAGCCACACAGAGCATGTGGCAGCTGACCCCACTGGAAAACCTTAAGAGCCAAGAAAAAAGATGGACTCCCGAGTTCCTTCCACGGGAGAAGGACAATGGAAAGCAAGCTTGAAAAGTGACTGATTCTATCCTTCAGGGAACACATCCCTAACACGGGCTCTGGAGATTCCTGGACATGGACAACAAATGCCCTTCTCAGGTGACAGTGACCCAGAGCACGCAGTGACAGCGGGACGCTCTCTGGCTGTCAGTGTTCTGGCGCGATCCTCAGCACACTGGTCTCTGCAACGACCCTACAGGTGTTGCCTACATATAATCACACACGCAGAAGGTGTCAGGCCTTCACCTGAGCCCAGGCTGTACCCTACCCACTGAAACACTCTCTCTCTAGCCCGGGAGGGCGAGGGAATGACGGAAATAAAGAGGAGACATCTGTTTTCCACAGACCATGTCATTTCATACTCTCTGGAGCTCATCAGAGCAAAACAAACAACAAAGATTCCACAGATATTTGCATTCGATAATAAAAATACAAAACGGGACATATGTGAACTCATAGACTGTTTATCACCACCACAACGTCAAACATCTAATAGCTTTCTTAAATATTAGAGACAACAATCTCAAACAATGCCTGTGCTATCTAGCTTAATCTATTCAATACGCAGCTTATGTGCCAATTAATTGCGTTTCTGCTAACTTAACAGCTGCATATGGAGTCCATATGAGGCAGAAGTCTTTGGCCGCTCATTCCAAAGCATAAGAGTAATACATAATAAATAACCTGAATAGTTACTTAACATAAGCAAGGTTGATGTTAATCAAAATGACTGAGCCAAAACTGTCAAGTCGAGCCAAATGGAGTGAAAGTGCTGGGACTTGGCAGCCTGGGTGATTCAGCATGCAGGCATCCTACCAACAGTTCCCACCAAGCGCCACCTTCACCCCAGCTCAGTGTGCAAATGGTGTGCAGACACTCTCACCACTGGCCACAGCGGCTGTCCCTCTGCACACTGTCCCGACAAGTGAGGCTGAAGGCATCTTAGACCCATAAACCACTGAGCGGCCACGAGGAAGCTCTGTCCCCTGGTTTATAACTTGGGGTTGGACAACAAAGATCCATCACTAAGAGAGAGTATCGGGTGAGGAAAGATGACTGATAAGCGACAGAGACTAGGTGACTTTCCATGTCCTTTTCAACTTATAAGTCCTAAGGTTACATAATCAGGTCCGCAAAAGGCCAATTAAAGCACGGTTCCTTCCAGCACTCTGCCCTAAATAGACCAACCAAGGAACAATGAATTAAATATTTGCACAGCCATTCCTGTTCAAAAGAATTCCAGCCTTCTATTCTTCCCACAGCAGGCTAACCTTTTTTTAAAGACTAAGGAAGATTTGGCTTCCCTTAAGAAAACTCCCTGTCTCTCAATTCTGGAATTAAAGTCACAGAAGGAAGGGAGCAAGAGAGGGGAAATTCCATAGGAAGGACCTTTAAAATTAAAACTGTGTTTTGAAAGATGCTTAGCAGTAATGAATGAGCTATGAGCTGTCCCCAGCTGTAATGCAATAATCTCACAGTTCAGGGTTTATTTTCTAGTCCTATCTACAAATCAAAAACACAATTGTGCTCTTTCTGCATATACTGTAAATACTGAAGCTGTCTCCAGACTTCATTTTGAACTTCAAAAGGGTTTATTTCATCAGGTCTGGTAGCTCATGCCTATAATTCCAACACTGGAGAGGCTGAGGCAGAAAGATTGCCATGAGATTGAGACTAGCCCAGGCTAGTGTGTCTCAAACAAATTAACAAAGGGTCTCATATAGTTTGAAATCTTATAGTATGCTATGATAAAGACATTTTATTCTCATAACATGCATGAAACTGTTTAGAGGTCAGACAGCAGTAATTCAGGTCATCCCCGCGCAGGCGTGCGCGCACGCACGCACGCACACACACACACACACACACAAAGACAATACACATCTATGTTTAAGACAATCCAAGGATTTAAATTGGTATTTAATATCCATTAATGATACATATCTATATTTAAATTGAATATTCGTATATTTCACAAAATATAAGAATTTCCATGTTGTTGTTTTGGTGTCTTCCATTCATTTCTAAAATATTGTTTCTTCATCTTAAGGAAAAGTAAGTAAAACACTATCTCAAACTTACATGCAGTTGTTTCAAACCCTAACTGAATAGCAATTTGAAACTCTAAGCATACAGCGAGAATACCAAGAACTATTAAATATTACAGACTCAAGGAAAAAATGAAAATGCCACATATAGTTAGATCATCTAGACAGCTCTGCGTTCCATTTATTCTCTCAAAAACCAACAGGCAAAGTGAAAGGAGCTGAAACCAAAGAGACGCGATTTTCCTTAGGATGCCTGCTATGACATTCAAAAACTAAGGAGGCTGCAGAGCTGTTCTCCTTGGCTGTCGGGGGTGGTGGCTGCCCTTCCTTGGCTACATGGAGCACCAACAACAGAGCAGGCAATCAGGCCATCCCAGCTACAGTATTCTGCCCACAGAAAGTCGTCATCAAAAACACAAAAAATGAAAGATGGGCGCTCTCGCCTTGCAGCTTATCACTGGCAATTCCTTCTTCTAAAAGTACACAGTTTTTCAAATGCCTGCAGGAGGTTTATTGATTTTTCTTTTTTTCCCTCTTTCTGGTTGAGTGAAACCAGTGTTTATTCACAAGGAATTGCTCTGTATGTTGAAAACACTAATTCTAAATGTTATCCTGAGGGGTAAGACACTGGTAAAGTCAAAACACATGCTTAAAGGGTAGTGATGTAACAGTTTCCACTTCAAAATTAAGGAACCTCGGTTTGCTACATTCACAGCCTCCAGGATGACTAGAGTGAAAATCTAAGATGTTTGCCTGGTTGGCTGGCTGGTTGGTTGGTTGGTTGGTTGGCTGGTTGGTTGGTTGGTTAGTTGGTTGTTGGTTGGCTGGTTAGTTGGTTGGCTGGCTGGTTGATTGGTTGGTTGGTTGGCTGGCTGGCTGGATGATTGGTTGGTTAGTTGGTTGTTGGTTGGCTGGTTAGCTGGTTGGCTGGTTGATTAGTTGGTTGGTTTGTTTGTGCATTTGTTTGCTGCTATCAGCATTTGGGCAGGAGTTTCCAGTCTAATATAGCTGAATCAGAAGTATTACTGGGATAATATGCATCGTTCCTTCAAAGTTCTATCAATGTTTTTGTATTGCTTTCACAATAGAAAAGCATACAGAAAGTGCCCTGTTTAAAAATGCATCAATTAACAAGACTCATTCCCAAGTTGAACCTAACTGTAAGATGGGGGGGGGCAAAAGGGGGAACCTCCTAAGACAGACTTCCGAAGCATTTAAAGTTAACCTCCTGTTAATCTGAGATATACCCCAAATTATTTTTCCTTTTGTGCTGGAACTCCTTGGTGACCATGGGGTTCACAAATTTCTGGAAGTGTTGGAGACTTTGGCTTCCCAGGTCCAACACTTTACAAGAAACAGAACACAGAGGAGACAAACATGTAAACACATTCTACAACTGCAGCACCTCCAGAGATTGTGACTTAAAACACATATGACTTTTCAAACTGTTTAAACATGGGGTTTTGCAAAGTAAGATTCCTAGAGATTTGGGGTTCCAGAAGACACAACTTCAAACCACAGCAGCAAATAACCTTGAGTAAGGAAGTTGTTTCCTTTCAACTCCCTTTTAATCCTTTGCTCTAGTCGAGGAAAATTCTTCATTTGATGCCAAAATGCCAAACACTCTTAAACCTGTTAACTTCCAAGTACAGCAAAGGGGACAAGCTGGTGGTTCAGCCTGCCAGCGGGTCCCACCAGCTACCTAGAAGTTAATAAGCCGTATTATTGTCATTGTGTGCCTTTGAGTAGATATGTTTAATTTTTCCCTTTTAAATAGTATATTTAAGGTTTAAGCACAGAATTCATTTAAAAGAAAAGAATAAGCGTGAAATGGACTGATCCCTACGACTCAAAATACAGCTGCATGGAAGCATCAAGTGGGAGATTACTCAAGACACATGCCACATCCCTGGCCCCTTTCTCAACTACCAAATCCAAGCATGGGTTACAAGAGTCCCATGTGACATGCATGCACCTGAAAGACTCTGGGAAGACACAAGAGTTTGTCCAAGGCCATGCTACTTGCTTGCAACGATTGCTCCTTGGAGCTTGAGCTTGGGATCCTGGGGGCTGGCAGGGGACTGAGCACACCTTCTACATGTGGAGATATCCTTCCTGCCTTCAGTCTTGCATGTCCCAGCCTTTTCCTCCAGGGACAAGGGAGCCCAGCCAGGAGGGAGGCTGTGCTTAGATACGACAGCTGGTACCTTCTATGTCACATGGCCATATTGAGATACAAGCACATCACACACCCCATTTATGTACCAAAGGAGAAGCTAGTCACTCACTCACTCATTCACTGAGATGAGTGGCCCAATCCACCAAAGATCCAGGTGGTGTAGGCCAAAATCCTAGCTGGGCATCCCCTGACATACAAAGGACAACTCACAAGTCATTGCTATCACTTGCAGGGTTTCCACTTTTATGACTTGAAGAATATATCGAAAAAATATAGAATATGACATGACACCAAATATGCAGTGTTTACAATGAGAGGTTGAAACTATAGTTAAGCTACCTAGAGAGCTCTAGAATACCCAAGCTTAGCAGATGCTAAGAGAGTACTCCCCATCCTTCAGCCCGATACTAGATGTCAGGCTTAGTACCAGAGCTGAGCTTCTGCAACGTGACTTCCTGGCGCAGAATTCTAACACAGGCAGTATGGTTTTGCAAAGAAAATAGTCACTATAACCTGCAATGGTACCTCTTCACTGTCCGGTTGACTGGGCTACCTAGGAAACACAAGAGCCAGCCTTCTACTTTCTCTGCATCTTGGCCGATCAAAATGGGAGAAGTTCCAGCCATGTGATCACCCAGCCATAAACAGTGACATGGCTTGCCCACCCTGATGGGTTGTACCTGCGGAATGTGAGCCAAAACGAATCCCTCTCCTCTGAATTGCCTCTTACAGACAATGAGTCACAGCAATAAGAAAGTAGCAAATGCACTGGGTAACTGAAAGTGAGAAGTTAACATAAATAAACAACAGCTCTGAGTTCACAGCCTGGTCCTCATGATAAGAATTTTGTGCTATCTAAGACAGTAAAAGAGCACCATGAACATTTGCTGGATCCATTTCTCTTTAGTTATTCTGAAAATGCAGAGAACAAAAAATATACATTACACTGTACAATTATCTTAATGGCTCCGAAGAAGGGAGGGGAAAGCCATCAAAAGACAGGTGGTATTGAAAAAGCAGTGGTGACTACTAATACAAACAGAATATTCCCAGCTGCTTATACACATCTGTTCTCTCGTCCTCAAGACTGAGATAGATCTTTCTAGGTCCTGTTTGTTTGTTTGTTTGTTTGTTTGTTTGTTTTCTAGAAAGGGTTTCTCTGTAGCTTTGGAGCCTGTCCTGGATCTCACTCTGTAGAACAGGCTGGCCTCGAACTCACAGAGATCCACCTGGCTCTGCCTCCCAAGTGCTGGGATTAAAGGCATGCGCCACCGCCGCCCAGCTAGATTCTAGGTTTTAATAATCCTGTTAAGAATATTAATTAACCAGTGGTGTACACTCCTTTAATCCCAGCACTCAGGAGGCAGAGGCAGGCAGATCTCTGTGAGCTGGAGCCCAGTATGGTCTACACAGTAAATTCCAGACCAGTCAGTGATACACAGTGAGACCATTTCTCAAGAAAGGAGATATTAATTAAGCCGGGGATATACCTTGATGGTAAGATGCTTGCTTGCTTGCTTGCTTGCTTGCTTGCTTGGCATGTGTGAGGTCCTGCACTCAAACACAGCTAATAGCACTAAACATAATATTAAAACTACTACTAAACATGCCATTTTGCAAAGGAAGAAAAGACTTAACCAGGAAGTAGGCAATTGTCTAAGGTCCTAAGGCTGGGCTGGGGTAAGAACTGCCACATTCTTGAAGCCCAAACTCTTAACAGCAGACTCCTCCTCATAACAGGAGCACACCCAGTGCCTAAACCAAAATGCACTATGGATTAGTGTGTACTGCCGTGTCATAGAAACGGTTCTCCTAAGCTGGATGTGGTGGCACGCACGTGCCATAATCTCAGCACTGGGGACACTGAGGCTGAAAGATCGTGAGTCCAAGGCAGTCTGAACATAGAAGATCACCTCAGAAAACAAAAACCTTGAATTTCCCTGGAAAATGAATGCATGGCCTACAGTCCTCGTCAGCTAAATGTTTGGGCCATGCAAGCGCAGACTTCAGGATGGAACCTCATCACGGTTGGATAAAAGACCTACTGGGCACAATGAGGTTTTAAGGTTGCTTGGGAGAAATCTCAACACTGGGAGAAAATTTTTGTTAGAAGCAAAAACGTTATACTTTGAGAAATGCTTAGGGCAAGTGCTCCTCTTTTATTAGGACAACTTAATTGAGTACACAGCATTAAAATAGCTGGCCTGAATATTTATTAGAGCACCAGCTGTTCCCTCCAGATTTTTAGAAATTCAAGTTTTGGTGCCAAGTGTAATTTGGAAAGAACGTTGGACAAGTAGAAGAGTCTATGTCGTGCAACCTACCTCCAAATAGTAAACAGTCGCCGGAAGCCGACAGAACATCACCACGCCCGCGGCCAGGGGGGCAAACTGTCCTGCCACCCATCCTTGAACCTACTCTGTTAATAAGACGGCTGATTATATATTTTTAAACTATACCTTAAAATTCTTAATTAGCAATCCTTTACACACATATGGATAGTATCACAAGGATAACCTTAGGGTCTGTGTGCCACTCTGGTTTTACATTTTTTCATTTGCTTTTTTTTATTTTGTTTTCTACTCTAGGAGTGGGGCTAGCCCTAATGAAATGTCTCAAAGAATGGAGACTTTAATTGAAAATTTCAACTCTTTCAAAATATCTCCACTTTAGGTATCCTACTGTAATCAAAATACATAATTTTTAAGGGGGTGGGGGAAGGAAGAGAGAGACCAGGGGATGGAGAAAGAGGGAAGTGAAGAAGGGAGGGAGGGAAGAAGGGGAAGGGAGGGAGGAAGGGAGGGAGGGAGGGAGGGAGGGAGGGGAAGGAAGGGGAGGGAGGGGAGGGAGGGAGGGAGGGAGGGAGGGAGGGTGGGCGGGCACCTGCACCGGACAGAACACTGGGTATTATACTGAAACTTCATTGTAAAGACAGCTGAGACATCACATTTGTCCTCCGCGTTGGCTTCGCTGTCTCCGCCCTAGCGACAGTACCGCTGAACTAGATCTGGGGGAAGAAATGTCCCTTCCGTGCCCTGCAGCAGAGTCACCTGTGAAGTCCTCAGGTTCGCCTCACCGCTGACTTGCCTCCCTCTGAAGACAGTGCTAGCAAGGTCAGAGGCTCTGGCAGCCCAGGACACAGAGGCTGGCAGGAAGAGCTTCTGTGGACAGGAGGGCAGTGCTCCAGAGGGAGGACGGCGTGTGGCAGTCACCTCGCCATCTGTGGTTTACACAGGCGGAGTTTTCTGGCCTGCCGGCTCTAACTAGCTTCCATCCCTCTATGGCCCTGATGGTCGGCACATTCACTACAGCACACACGCTCTTTAAAGACATGCTCTCATTTTGTTTTTAGGGCCCTTGGGTTTAAAAATAAAGTGGCACTTCTGGATTACTAAGAGATTCCTTGCGGGATTAAATGGGCTGCATCTTTTATCCCAGTAAGTGAACAACAGCAGCTTCCTGTGCTGGTGCAATCACTCACCCTTTGCTCACATTTGTACCACCTATCTCCCCTCAAAAAACGGAGGGGCAGGTCAAGACACATCTCTCCTACCCCCAAAAATAAACTGCAGCCTGGTTAGAAGGGTTATCTGTAAGACTTTTTTTTTTAATACAACACTAATTCCACCAATTATACCCTGTCTGGACCTACTGAATCAGATTTCCCCAATGAAAAAAGATTGAGGTTCTCTAGCTCGCTGGTGTGTCCCCTGGGGTGAAATTGCAATTTGTCATATCCTATGGAAGTCACATCACCCACGATGAACACTGAAAGGGAAAATTCCATACTGGAGCTGTTGTTTAATTTACTTATGCATTTGCTTACTTTCCTGTCTTACCACTACCTACTGCCTGCCTACCATTTTGAGTTTTGACATTGAAGGGGATACAAGCCAGGGTCCTGTGCATACTGAGGAAGAACTCCACCAATGAGCTTCTTCCTCAGCCCCAGCATCAATGCTTTTAAGCATACCTTAGCCATTTAGGCTTCCCTGACTAGAAAGATGAATCCCATGGACTTCTAAAGACTGCTATGATTTCTCTCCTTCTTCTAATTTAAGCAGGAACCTTTTGCTATGATCTGTACCACATAAAATACGAAATCTTAGTGCCAACTTCTGGTACTAACAGAAGGGAGATGGAGCCTTTAAGTGTGGAGTGTCTCTGGAAGAAGTCAGGTCATGGGAGACAACCTTGAAAGGGATCCTGGAACCATGACCCTTTCCCTGCCCTCTTTCTACAGCTCAATCACCATGGCATGAGTAGCTTCTTCTTCTGCACACTCCTGCCAAGATGAGGTACTGTGTTTTCATAGGCTCAAAGCAACAGGACCGCAGAAGCACGGACCTCTGGAACTGTGGACCAGAGTCTACCTTTCATCCTCCTAAGTAGTTATCTCAAGGATTCCGTCAGAGTGATGGAAGCCTGACTAATATTTTCCTCTCTCTTTTTCCATGTAAAACACTTAATGGAATTTCAAAATAATGAAACTATCAGCCAAACTTCTCTGGAGAAAGAGACATACTGGCTCAGTCTCCCCCATGCACAACACCCCTGCAGCCCTTAAGGATGCTTATGGGTACTGCTGAGTTTGAAAAGCAATGGGCCAGAATAAACATTTAAGCAGGTCTATTCAATAGCAGATCCAACTGAAACCATTAGTGCAAAGGGTAAGGCTTCCGAGATTAGTGCCCAACCTGGATGCATAGGCTTAGCGGAAGTTCACTTGAAAAGAAGATGGAAGGTGTAACTTCACTAGAAATTCAGCATGAGCCAACTACGTTCCCTGGCTTTTGGGAGATGGCTGCAGTTTAGCCTGAGTTAATAACTAATGTTTGCACTGAGAGATTTGCTTCTTACAAAGTGCTTTCACATATATAATCTCATTTAATGCAGGATAATGGCTCTGGAAATGTAGTTTCCCAGTCTTCCCAATGAGTAACTAAACACTGCTCTCTAATGTGAGAGTAACTTCTTCCAAGCCAAATCGGCAGAGTAGAGGCTTCTGGCTCAAGACCCGGCTTGGAGCTCAAGGGTAACTGCCCTCTGGAGGGTTGGAACAACTCGTGAAAAATGTGTTCCATTCCGGTTCCTACATTAATGAGAGTGCATGCAAATGAAACCTTGGGTGGAACATCATGACCAGAGCCTATGACCAGGCCAGAGCACAGCCTGTCCGTGAGACACAGGAGGACTTAGGATCCTTAGAAAATGAAAAATGGGTTTAGAGATGGTATCACAGCTATTTAAAATAAGGAAGGACCACAGAGGAGGGATAGAAGTCTTTGGATAGGACCATGCAAGGCAGGCTTCTCATAAGGGTTCAGGTAACAGAAGGATGCTGTGGGAGCCTAGAGCTCATACCATAGGAAGAAGAGTGCTCCCATGAGGGTAAGGGGCTGTGGTCCAGGGTGCCTGCGCACCAGCAAGTAAGGGCAAAGGGTTGGTTACCTCTCTTATCACTGTGACCAAATACCTTGCAGAAGCAACTCAAGAGATGAGGAGTTAATTTGGGTTCACTGTTGAAACCATACAAAGATGGAAAGGGGGAAGTCATAAAACGTTACTGATATACATTAGTTTGCTGAAAAGACAAGGAGAAAGGGGCTATTGTGTAGCTTCAAAGTGACTTGGCAAAAAAATAGTTATAAGTTGCCAAAGCAACAAAAGTACCTACGTGAGCAGAGAAGCTTGGCAGACAACGCCTTAGGTAGAAACCCCCGCCACCTAATGAGATGCATGGGAGCAAACATCCCTCCCGGACTCTGCCTCCCCAAACACACAGCGGAAACCTAAGCCTGGTCCCGCAGGTAACCCACACAGAAAGCCGTCCGTCTGCCATGGGTTTATCATCTTCTGAAGTATCCAGATCCTAAAAGTGAAGGGCTGAAAGAGGCTTAAGAGATAGAAGCAGACATGCTGCATCGCTCTGGGCTGCAGCCGTCGCCTTCAGTGGCATTACTGAGATGGGGAGAGTGATGGAGGCCAAGGACTGGGAGGGAGAAATGTTTAGTTCCCCGGCTTCCATTGCGGTACTGTGGCTATCAAGGAGAATACTCCCAGAGACCAACTTGACACTGAGAGTGTTTGTGAGAGCCACCAGGTAGACAACTTCCCTGTCATTAACCGTGACAAGAACAAGTTGGGAAACTTGAAAATGAATAACTTTTTTAAATATAAAACTTTATCAGGTGCTATTTTCCTACAGGTTTAGTTTAAAATTAAACCGAACAATCAACACTAGGGGCTGGAGAGACGGATGACTTCGTGGTTCAGAGCACTGGCACTCACGTGGTGACTCACAACCATCTGGAACTTGAGTTCCAGGGGACCCCACACCCTCTCCTGGCTGCTGCGGGAACCAGGCATGCATGTGGTACACAGACATACATGTAGGCAAAACACCCATACATAAGGAATTTTTAGTATTTTTAATTAAAAAAAAAAAAGAACCAACAAGTAAGTTGGGAGGCTGACAATTTCAGAGAGGCGTTCCATCGGGTTTGAAGACAGATGCAACTCTCTAACCAAATGTTCCGAAGACAGGCTCCCCTCAGATGCCGGTGGCCTGTTACAGAAGCAAAGGCTTCCTTGACCAAAAGGACGAATCCCATGGACTTTCTCAACATTCTGAACGTCACTCACTCAACAAGCATTTATTAAATGCCTATGTGTTTCAGACAACATGTGGCATGCTGGGCTTAAGGAAATGATTGAGAGACGGTGCCCACACAGGAGGCCATTATCATCCCATACAGAGTGATAAAGTCAGAATTCTGAAGACAATCATTTTCAGGCAGTCGGTGTTATGTGTAGAAATAAACATATGACTCAAAAATATCCTTGTTAATACTCTAATTGTCATATGAATTTTTTCAACAGACTACATCATAATTTACTATTCTAGCATACTCTTTAAGAACATTTCATCCTAAACTTTTGTGTGTGTGTGTGTGCTTGTGGGTGGTGTTAATTGTGGCATATGCAAAAAACTTTATCACTTTTCAATTATGAACAGATGTAAATGACTTACTTGATGTTTAATTTTAGAATAACAAGCTTCTTCTAAAATAAGTTTCAGAAACTGGGGCTACAGCCACAGAACAGACTTAACACTCCCAAAGCAAGCCCTGCATGTGCTCCAACACCACAAAGCCATTTCACATCTCTGCTCCCATTTCTTTACTGGTCACAAAAATATCATCCCGTTTTTGTAAGATACCTTTCCGGGTTTTTCCAAAGGACATCACTGCGAAGTTGTGGCTTTTGAAAACGCACCCAGTCCTAGGCACAGCAGCCTGCATCTATAGCCTCAGTCACTCCTGGAACTGAGGAAGAAGTATCCTGTGAGCGAGAGCTGGAGACCAGGCTGGGCTGGGCTGGGTTAAATAGCAAGACCCCACGTAGAAATCGAGAGCACCCTGCTTACACTTTCGTAAGGCACAACATGCCAATCTGAATGTCGGACAGAGTGATCCAACTAAGTGAGCTGCCAGCTGCAACTTCATGCAGGACCGAATGTCACCGGGTTTTCTGACTTTTGCCTTTGGCTCCACCCCAACCAACCTTCAAGAACACCACCCAGCAGCAAGAATGCACGGCCCCAGAGTGAAGGCTGGAATGAGCACGATCGTGCGTCTTGACTTTGCCCGCTGAGGTCTGCACACCTTTGCTACACTTCTCTCACATGACACTTCCATAGCCACATTTAGCTCTCTTCTTACCATCTCCCTGTAATTCAAAAGGCAATTTAGACTCCCATATGGTTGCCATCGAAGCTAACAGATGTCTAGCAAATTAAAACAAAAATTATGACTTATAAACTGCTGATGTACCATCATTCCAGAACATCTCGAAATTTATACTGAATCATAAGATAAGACTTGATGCCCCACCCCCAGCCCAAGGCTCCCTGAATCTCCCTCCTCTTGGAATTTAAGCCCCGTGGAAACAAATTATATGCAACATTCTGCCATCTATTCTAGGTAAACCTCCGCTTGCAACCCAGAGTAATATCTGAAAGTACACCAAAGAGACATTGGGCCCCAAACACACAATCGCTTCCCCAGTCCTTGGTCAGCACAGAGACCAAAACAACAAGTGGTCCCCACCAACTAACTCGAGGCTTCTGCGGACCAATGGGGTCCGTTTTCTCTAGTAAGTCATTTTCTAAAGATGGCTGAAATCACGTCTTGGTTGGGGTTATTATTGCTGTGATGAATGAAACACCACGACCAACAGCAACTTGGGAAGGAAAGAATTTATTTCACTTACAGTTCCATATAACAGTTTGTCATCAAAAGCAGTGAGGGCAAGGAACTCAAGCAGGGCAGGAACCTGGAGGCAGGAGCTGATGCAGAGGCCATGGAGAGGGCTGCTTACCAGCTCTCTCCCCATGTCCTGCTCAGCCTGCTTTCTTACAGAACCCAGGACCACTAGCCCAGGGATGGCACCGCCCATAGTGGACTGGACCCTCGCCCACTGCTCACTAATTAAGAAAATGTCCTATAACTGGATCGTATGGAGGTGTTTTCTCAGTTGGGGTGCTCCTTTGGGGTAACTCGAGCTTGTGTCAAGTTGACACAGACCTAGCCAGAACATCACAGAATCTCCTACAAAGTGACCTTGACACTTCCCTGTCAAAGACAGAACTTATAACTGAGAAGACTCCGTGGGGGCTTTTATAAATGTGCCAAACGGCAGTGCAGTGAAACTGCCCGGAAGCTGCTTCCAGTCTGAGAGACAGCAGAGTCTAGATGTCGCGTTACAGCCGACAACCACAGCTGAGCCAGCAGTAAGCACCGCCTGCCAGTCACAGGTGAGCCCCAGCCTGGGCTTCCCACCCAGAGGAGACTTCAAAAAAGGCCAGTCACAGTTCACAGCGACTGCACAGAGACCCCAGCTTAGAATCATCCCTATGACTAGTTCAATCGCCAAACTGGGAACTGTAATAATGAGGTTTTGTTTTAAACTACTAAAGTTTGGGGGGTTGTTATGTGCAGCAATAAATAACCAGGATGTGGACATTCATTTACTTGCTGAGAAACAGCTAAGTGCCAAGGTCCAGAACAAAACATGTACGAATGGTTGGTCAGTGATGGGATACAAGGATTAACTCCCCAAAGGGCTGAACTTAAAACAAAACCCTTCTCTCCTCCCCCCCCCAAAAGACAACTCAGTGTTTCTGAGAAATATCTTCCTATGGTGACACCCTCAATAAAATCAATCCCTGCTGGCTTGAGTTCTTCCAATATAGAACAAGAAAAACAAAGGTTTTCCCCCACCACCCTGTAATAACTAACAAGAAAGGAATCTGTACAAGATGTTGGCTTTGTTACTCAGAATATCGCAACTGTTATATAAAAGAATTAGGGTTTTTACACAGAAACTGTAATTCTAATAATAAAAATATAGCTAATGACTCAGAGGACTACATTTGAGATTCACGGTGCAGATAGGGAAAGATGCCTGCCATGCCAATAACTCAGCAAGCAGGGAAAATTTCGTGGAAGACTCACTGAGGAAGAAATGGAAAACAGATTAGTCTGTGAATGCGTCTCAGTACAGGACAGTCCATCACGAGACAAGTCTCCCCATGAATGCTTTCCCATCACAGGCTACTGCTCATCTCTTATATTTCATTTTTCACGACATACTAGAACTCTACAAATTCTTTGTCAAAACCAGAAAGAACCTCGCCATTCACCCAAATCCTTCATTTGAATGTCGGAGTAACGAAGGTCCAGGGCAGTGAAGTGCCTACCAGTCAAAGTGCTGATTAGCAAGAGATCTGAACTGTCACAGCTGCCTCTGTGTGCTCCCTTTTATTTTACAGGAACTATTACTTTCAAATGTCTTCAATGAATTTCAAATTTAGTCTACATGTCAATGTGAAAATGAAAGATTGGGAGCCCGTGGTCTCTGTGAGCAATTTCTCCTTCATAACTAACTGTACAGCCGGAACACCAACTCGGCGGTTTCTGGCAATGACAGGCAGGCTGATGGCTCGAGAGAGTAGAGGTGTGCAAGTTTTCACAGCCGCTGCCAGCTCTCCAGTCACCAGCATTTTAGTGTGGATTGCTTTAATTATAACATGGACGTTTTCCTGCTGCTTTCTGCTAGAGCTACTGGTCCTGGTAAAATGGGACATTTAAATACAAGGTAATTTGGAGACCTCGAGCAGTACAGAAAAAGGACT
>CABHPQ010170604.1:5063-41095 GCA_902168405.1 Peromyscus aztecus | reverse complement strand
CCCAACATGGGCTCCTGCTTCCTATCTGTAAGCACTTGCTCAAAACATCTTTGAGAATAATCCTTTGAACAATTTCTGTTCCCGTTTTTTATATTATTTATTTATTTAGTGTAAGGGGAGGGGGGTGAGTCGTACACATATCAGGACATGTGTGGAGGTCACAGACAACTTGCAAAACTCAGGTCTTTCCTATCATGTGGATCCCAGGGACTGAACTCGGGGAGTCAAACTCAGCACCTTTACCAAGAGCCACCTCACCAGCCCCGATTTCTATTCTGTAATCAGCTCCTCCGCTCGGCAGTACTTCCTAACTGTAAGCTACGTAACTGAAAAGCCAGTGGCCTCCTCACCCAGATAGACATACACCTCCATCTCTTCCAAAAAGGGGACAACTGGCTTGTTTATTTGGGGTTTTGTGTTGAGGAGGAGGGGGTTCAAGACAAAGTTTCTCTGTGTAACCCTGGCTGTCCTGGAACTCACTCTGTAGACCAGGCTGGGCCTTGAACTCACAGAGATCCACCTACCTCTGCATCCCGAGTGCTGGGATTAAAGGCGTGTGCCACCACTACCGCCACCACCACGCTTGGGGTTTTGTTGTTTGTTTTTGTTGTTTTTTGAATTTCCAACATGTATTTATTTAGTTGGTTATCTGTATGTGTGAGTGTGCACAGTCACACGTCATGTGAACAACTGCATATAATCGTGTATGCTAACACCAAGATCTTTTGGGAGCTGGTTCTCTCTCTCCACCATGTGGACTCCTGGGATTGAACTCAGGTCATTAGGCTTGGTAGCAAGCACCTTTACCTGCTGAGCCATGCTGCCAGCCCATAGCTCCTGTTTTAAAGCTCATAATGATCTCTCCAAAATACCATGAAGATAGAAAACCTAGATTTCAGTTTTCTTACCCAAGCGGCAAATCTTAGAGAGAGCTATTTCCTTCACCTCTAAATAATGTTCCCCACACCAAAAACATCAGCCCTGGGCTGGGGAGACAGCTCAGTCATTAAAACATTTGCAAGCATGAGGACCTAAGTCAATCCCAGAGCCCACAGCCTACAAAAGCTGAGTGTAGCTGCACACACTAGTAATCCCAGTGCTGGGGAGATGGCACAGGATGACCCCCAGGCTCACTGGCCAGCCAGCTTAGCCTACTTGTCAAATTTCGGGCCAGTAGGTGACCCAGCCTCAAAAAACAAAATGAATGGTACCTGAGGAACATTACTAAAGACTGGCCAGCCATAGTGGCTCATGCCTTTAATCGCATCACTTGGGAGGGAGAGGCAGGTGGATCTTTGTGAGTGCGAGGCCAGCCTGATCTACAGAGAGTTAGAGGATAGCTAGAGTTACATAGTGAGACCCTGTCTCAAAAAACAAAAACAAAACAATACTGAAGGCAGTCCTATGGCCCCTACACACATGCACATACATGTACACACACCATCACATACATGTACACATCAGCCTCCAATCACCCTGTGGCAGAGGAATTGGTTTCTAGACTTTTTCAGGAGGGTATCAATATGTTGCCCAGGCTAGCCTTGAACTCCCAGACTCAATGAACTGTCTCACCTCAGTCTGCTGAGTTGCCAGGACTTCAGATAATGTCCTTGCAAGGAACACTGAAATCCCTGAGGATCAGAATGACCTGCAGGCAGGCAAGGCTTAAAGATTCTAAACTACGTTGCCACAGAAACAGCTACCAAAAGGTGTCCCGCCCTATTTTGATGACCCTCCTCCCTCCATGGGTCTGGGCCATGAATCAGATCAGCTGACCCCACTTCACTGCATAATCACCAGTACGATGTGTTCCCTGTACACCATCATAAATGAGTGTCCACAAAATACAATCCAGCACACACCCCGACAGTGTCTAACAAATTCTCAGAAAGCCTGCCTTTGGGCACACCTGGGAAACCTTCCCCACATGGGCTCTTCTGCTATTCCTGTCTGCTGCCCAAAGAGGGGAGAGCAGGGCTGGCCAGCCGCACCTTCACCAGAAGCAAACCTTCCTTCCCCCTTCTCCAGGCTGGGTAGTTATCAAGGAGCTTGGGAAGGAGCAAGCTACCCTGCTCACCTAAGAATTGCATAATTTCATGTTTGCCCAGACCATGTTAAGTTAATAATCCATGCACTGTTACTTTTAAATTAAAAAAACGAGGGGGGTTGTTAAGAACCGTCACTCAACACTAACTTGTTTCTCTGGCCTGGTGTCCTTATTTGCCAAGGAATAAAAGTCACCAGAACATCAAACGGAAAGGAGAGGGAGGGACCTGAAGGCCATTCACTATTCAGTGAAGTCAGATGGCTTGCAGAACTTCTAGCAGAACAAAAATAATCATGATAAAAAGGAGGGCCGGAAGTTGTCAAAATGGAAGAAGTGTAAGTCCCAGAGTTCATCTCAGCACTGTGGAAAATAAAACTAAATTTAAAACATTTTTTAAAAGGGAAAACAAAACAAAGAAAAATATCCTCACTGGGTCTATTTGAAAGTAAAAATACACAACAACAACAACAACAACAATAATAATAACAAAACAGCTTCCAAGAGGGGAGTATGGGCTGTCTTCACCCACTGCTTCCCCAAAGGAGCCAGCGTGGCTTTGTAGCGGCTCTCAGCCCCAATGTTCCTTCCTTCTTCCATGCAAAGTCCAAAGCCTAAAAGTATCTGGGCTGGCTCACAAACTTCCATCGCAGGCACAGATGCAGAAACCACACCTCTCCTCTCACAAAACCGTCCCCTAATAGGATGATGTCTTATGCATTAGGTTTCAAATATGCTTCTTTCAGCTCAAGGTCACCTTCAAATTCATTTTTAAAATAGGATGAGATACCTAATGGCCACTCACTACAACTCAAAAGAAACTACAAGCAACCCTAGAGTGTTATACAGTTAACATGTATTTACTCTGTAGCATTTTAACAGTGGGCTTTGCATAACCCTCAACATACCGGGATCTGCAGTCTAGACCCTAGGCTGATTGTCACTTTCTGTGACTTGAGTTCAACAAACAAACAACCGAAGATACACCAGTGAAACCTGGTCAGTCCTTGGCTTGCTAAGAAGGGGGTGCCTTCCCAGAGGGTTTCTGGACATAAATGAATCAGAAGCTGGAAAGCACAAATAACAGAAAATCCAAGCGGGGAGATTTGGGGGTCCAAAGAAGCACTTAAGGTTCTGTAGTTGGGATTGACTTCTGCTCGCCAGTTCACTTTTTCCTGAGCCCACGTCCAACACCCTTTGGGTTAAGTAAGGCACATATAATAAACTGTGACTAGGATGGAAATAAAGACAGGTTGAAGCTGGTTCTGGCGAGTTCAGAAAATGAAATGCCTGCCTATTAGCCCTCCAGTCAGCTGCACCACAGTGGAAAAAGAACCCCATAGTCACCGAAGGAAAAGGGGTGGGGGTAGGGGGGGTGTCTACTTCCTAAAACAGAGAGTTCAGAGAACTTTGCAAAACCCGCGGGACCCTCTTCGCTTGAAGTACGCAAAGAAATCCCAGCAGAAGAGATTTCGGTGAAGCCGGGGCCTTGGGGGCCACACCAAGCTCACCCGGGCAGGGACGGCCAGCCCCCTGGAGCCTCGGCCGGCAAGGCTGCAGCGCAGACCGGCTCCCGCCACCCACCTGTGGGCCTACCGGCCGCGAAGAGCAAAAATGAACGGGGCCTGGCTTCCCGGGACACACGAGCTCCTGATGGATGTGGCAAGTTTATTTCTCCAACTGGAGAAGGGAGAGGGAAAGCTGCGCGACCCGGCCGGGGACGCTGCGAGTGACAGGGAGACCTCGGAGAGTCGCCCCGCGGGCATCAGCGCGCCGCCTCCCCGATCAGCCCCCCGGGGGTCTCCCGGAGGGTCCCCACCCTGGAGGCCGCACTGATCCGTCGGCGCCCTGACCGGGATCGCAGGCAGGTGCTGCCCGGTCTTACCGCAGGTAACTGCCAGAGTTGTGCTGGTTGTAGTGTTCGGGCTGCGTGTGCCAGAACAGCATGGCTGGGGCTCCCGCAGCACCGGCTGGGGCGTGGCACCGAGCTGGACGCCGCGTCGCTGGCCGTCAGCAGTCCACCCCAAAGCAGCACTCGAACCCGAGCAGCCGGCGGGCGGCGCCTTTTATGGGCCTCGGGTGGGCGTGGCATTCTGGGGCGTGGTTACTGCAGGTCCGCCCCCCACGGCTAGCGCGGCGCGAGGGCGGTGCTGGCCGCACCTGGCTGAGCTGTCCTGTGCCTTTCCGGGAGCTAGGTCCTGGCCGCTGATCCTGGGGACACGGCCACCCTCGCTGCTGCGGCCTGCTCGTCTCTCAGCCCCGACGCTGAGCCCAGGGCAGATCCCCAGAACCACGGGGCAGTTGTCAATGGCAGGAGTACCTAGGCACTCTGGGTCGCCTTAAGGTTGCTTTTGTTTTTCCTTGCACTGAACACTGATGTTACGGCCTTTTTTCTCCCCTGTAACTTTTTCTTGTCTTTAATTCCGTGGCTAGGCGTTTATGCAGTTCACTGCTCTCCTAACATACACAAAGCCCTAGGTTCTAAGCCCAGATGCGGTAGAACAGACCAGTTATCCCAGCACTGGTGGAGGCAGAAAGATCACAAGTTCAAGGTCATTTTCTGCTACACAGTAAGTTATGGAAATACAGGAGACCTTTCCGTAAAATAAAATAGACACTTAGGCGTGTTACTCAGAGCCCAGAGTTTGTCCTTAGTTGGAGTCCAGATGTGCCTAGCAAGCATCTGAAGAGAAAGTAGTTACAGAGACACAAGGCTTTGACAGCCCTGTGCTTTAAGGAGCCAGGCTCCTGTGACCTACAGAAGAGCTTAGGAAATGGGGTGAAGTGTCCAGGGCAACAGAAACACAGGAGACCGGGGTCTCTCTCCACTGTCTCCCCAGTTTCCTTCCCTTAGGGTTTTTTTTTTTTTGTTTGTTTACAATTCTTTCTCCGTCCCTACCCTACCCCACAGGTGGGGGGGGGGGGAGGGTGGGGGGAGGTGCGCGGCATTGTACCTTGGCATGTGTGAAGTTTAGAGGACAACTTGCAGGAGCCATTTCTTTTTCTACTATGCGGGTCTGAGGATCGAACTAAGGTCTTCAGGACAGGCAGCAAGCACCCTTACCAATGTGCCATCTTTTACTATGGTCCTCAGGATAGGCAGCAAGCGCATTTAGCATCTTTCTGGCCCTTTAAGGTTTTGATGTTGTTTATAATCTGCTTTTGGAAAGGTGAGTCTGGCTGAGTGTGAACAGTGGGCATGGGCAGGTAGGAAGTTGTACAACCCCTGGAGCTGGACCCACAGACCATGCCCTGGGGCCTCAGTAAGGCTACATTCTGCTTATGGGAAGTAACTGAGTGCGTCTTTGGCGACCTGAGCCCTTCCCAGCCTGAGACTGCATAGATACACAAGTCCTCCTTTCCTTGCTGGGCCTGCTCTCTCTCCAGCTGCAGGTCGCTGCTCTGTGAGGCGCCACTGTGTCAGTCACTCCCTGTCCGCCTCCCCAGGGACCACCTCTGCGGCACTGGATGCTCCTGGAAGTCACATGTCTCGGGGTGGGGGTGGGGGTGAACATTCCTGAGGCTATCACACCCATTTCTTTGGATGTGTGACAATGCAGAGGCCATTTTAGCCCCAGAGGTCCCATGGAGAAACTGGAAGAAGCAGTCACCTTTGTCTATCCTTCCCACTCTCCCAGATATTAATACTAAAGAATTCTGTAATGAACATCCTGACCACTAAGTTCCCCACTAGGGACTGTGACAGGTGCATGTGTTTAGGTGGAAATGCCAATGAGCCAGCCCTTCCAGAGGCTCCTGTCGTTCTAGCAAGGCCAGTGGGTAAGCAGCCAGCCGACACTGGCCAGTGTCACTGAAGAAGTAAAAACTAGCCAGCACTCGGGAGGCAGAGGCAGGCAGATCTCGGTGAGTTCCAGGCTAGCCTGGTTTACAGAGCAAGGACAGCCAGCGCTACACAGAAAAACCTTGTCTCGAAAAAAAAAAAAAAAAAAAAAAACCCAAAAAAAAAAAATAAAAAGGGAGAGGGGGGGGTGGGGGGGGGGGGTGACAGCAGGGCTTCGGATGTTTCCAGGGTGTGGGTGGGTGGCGGTAAAGCTAATAGCATAGCAGCAATGGATGGTGGTAGCGGTGAATGAAGACCTCCAGGTGAGCACGCATCACGTGCTAATAACTGGAGAAAGGGACTCCACAAAGACAAACACGTGCCAAGGGCTCAGACCACGTGGGGTTAATTTACCCCTGGTTGGTAGTACCGTGCATCTCTATTGGTTCTCTCCTCTTCCCTTCCAACTGGGCTCCTGAAGGCTTTTCATGGAAGTAATGCTGGAGATCCTCAGGGCACCAGGAAGCTTCTCCCTCAGCCCCAGGTCTGAAACAACAGCAAATGTTCCATCGGAGAGGGGCACTCACCTGCCTTCAGGCATCCCAGCCCCTCAGTGCTCCAGCCAACACAAAGATTGCTGGAACCCTCCAAACAGCAAGCTAAGATGGCCTGCTGAATGAACACTGGCCCTGAGAACCTAAACCTGGGAAGAGTGAGGCATACTTTCTGGGCTGTAACAAGCTCGAAGGGAAAGGAAATGTAGATCCTGTTGTCCAAGTGTGTGCCAGGTGACCACAAAACTTCTCTCAGGAGGGCAGAGGCAGCCTTTTGATTCCTGCTGGGAGGATAATGATGAATTTCTGAGCTTTTGACTTTTCAGTCTTTTGGGACACAATTAGTCTGCTGTAGAGAGAAGAGATATGCAGATGAACCACTTTTTCCCGTTTCTGTTTTGTAAATGTCTGTGATTTGCATATGACCTGGAATATTGACTTTTTATTGCTTTTTTAAAAATTAATTTATTTGACCAGGCAGTGGTGGCACACGCCTTTAATCCCAGGATTTGAGAGGCAGGGGCAGGCGGATCTCTGTGAGTTCAAGGCCAGCCTGGTCTACAAATCGAGTTCCAGGACAGCCAAGGCTACACAGAGAAACCCTGTCTCAAAACAATTTTTTTTAAAAATTAATTTATTTGCAGGAGGGTGCATGACACAGCCCTGGAGTGACTGTCAGAAGACAACTTGCATAGAGTCAATTCTCTCCCTCCAGCATGTGGGTTCCAGGGATCCAGCCCAGGTTGTCAGGCTTGGAGGCAGGCACCCTAACCACTCAGCCATCTCACCAGCCCAGTGGACAGGATCTTCTTGACACATTCTCCCATCTTACAAAGAGTCTGAGGCTCAGGAAATGGACACCACAGGGACTTGGGTCTAGTCTGTGCACCCAGATCCCTGCCGACACTTGGGACATGGCCCTGCTCTTTGATAACCACAGTCCCTGTCTGTCCTCATGCCCTGAGTGCCATTCTTCACTTGGTACAGGAAAAAATGTTATGATCAGCATGTGTGTCTGCCCCGAGAATCAACCCCAGGGTCCTTCAAGAACAAAAATAAGCTCTCCATTCCTGCAGAGTCCCCGGAGTCACCCATTTAACAGTTCCACAAGGGGCTCCCAGTTTTTCATGGACATCACCCTCACTCTGAAGCCTGCCCTCTAAGAATATGATTTGAATGGGTGAAGAGGAGTTCATGCGGCCTGGGGAGGGGCTGGGATTTGACGGGAGGGAGAAAGTGTAAGCATTTGTATGGAGGTGTCAGGCACTCAAGGGCCAGCAGCTGTGAGGGAGTCTGGGAAGCAGTGGGCAAGGGGTCCAGTCAAGCCATAAGGCCTCCCAGCCTTGGGGACTCCGGAGACCAGAGGGCAGCAGGGTGCCAAGTACCCTGTCCTGGATGAGACCCGTCAGCTAGGCATGCCGGCACCTGCCATGCTTTCTGAACTTGGAGTCACCACTTAGGACAACCATGCTGAAGCCTCTTGGAGCTGTCAAGTACTGTGGGTAAAGGTGCGCGTGTGACATAGAGTGAACTGGACCAGAAACGCCTCTTGGCTGGGCGCCTCTAATGCCTTGTCCAGTTACTTCAGCAGTTGTCACCACTGTGGCTCCTCAGGAGCTGGTGACAATTATTTTCTGTCGCACGGAACAGAAACCCAAAGCAAGGGCAGGTGAGGTGGCTCAGAAGATAAAGGTGCTTGCTGCCAAGCCAGACCATCTGAGTTCCATCCCTGGACCCACAGGGTAGAGGGAGAAAACTGATTCATGCAACTTACCTCTGGCTGCCACATTGTACGCCATGCCGTGAGTACACCAGCGCACATAGACACTTGTGAACATACACACAATAAATAATAGATTGTAATAAAAAAGAAACCACAAATAAGTGTAAGGAACTTATTTGTGCACAAAAAAAGGGACTTACTGTGTTACACTTACTTAAAATAAGTGTAACGTAGCACAGTTGGTAGGGTACTTGCCTAGCATGCACAAAGCCCTGGATTCAATCCTCAGAACTCCATAAAACCAGTCACAGTGATGCATGGCTATCATCCCAGCACTCTGGAGGTGAAGGCAGTTGGATCAGAAGTTCAAGGTCACCCTCAGAGAGTTCGAGGCCATCCTGGGATACATGAGATACTACCTCAAAAAGAACAAAAATTTCAATGACAGGGAAAGGTATCCCTTCAGCAAGTTTTAGAAGTCAATAGTCAAAAACACTCACAGTGGTACCCACTGGCCACAAAGGGCCACTAGCCACTTGCATGCTGGGAGTGTGAAGTACACACTAACTACAAAGACACACGTGTATGAGGAAACAGGCTAAGATATAGCTCAATTGGACAGTGTGAGCTTAGAATGCATAAAGCCCTGAGTCCATCCCCAGCCTGACAAAAACAAGACAAAACAAAACAAAAAAAACCCACAAAACTATACCATAACCTGTTAATAACTCATACATATACCAACTAGATAAGAGATCATTATTTTTGGAAAAAGGGTCTCATATAGCCGAGGCTTGCCTTGAATTCTTATACAGCCAATGGTCATCTCGAACTTCTGATGCTCCTGCCTCTACCTCCCACTGGGAGCACAGACAACTGCCACCACTCAGGTTTATAGACTGGGGATTAACTCCAGGCCTCAAGCATACAAGATTGGTACTCTACCAGCTGAGCTGTCTCCTCAGCCCCGGAACTCCTCATGCTCACGGGGCTGCTGTGCCCTCTTGAGCAGACCCATCGAGTAGTCCTGGGTGGAGCTGGCCACTTGCACTTTGGCACAGTGCCTTCCCACTGGGGCCAAAGAAGCCTCTTATCAGCTTCACACCTCCTTTTGCAAATGTCCCTAGTTGCAAGTGCCAGCCTCTGAGAGGGACCACGTGCAGCACCTCTCCCTCAGGGACCGGGAGCAGTGTCAGGGAAATCTGAGGAGACAGTAGTAACCCCCTCTCTGGGTCACAGGAGGAGGGACAGAAGGCACGAGCTTCCCTTGCAGGTCTTCACATACCTGAGGACATCGCTGTCCCACATCACTGATGGGAAACCCCAAGCTCTGAGGCTCAGCAGCTTGGCCAAACCTGTCAGGCTTGGGGGCAGTGCAGCCAGGAACTGAGCTAGTGAAGTCTGCATGGAGAAGCGAGGCCCCGTCTGCTGCTCCCAGCTGAGAACTAGAAAAACTAGAAAGAAGCTGGAAGACATTTGGCCATGGAGAGTCCCCAGTCAAAAGACCAAGCCAAATCGCTTCCCAGTGACAGTTTTAGTTTTAATTATGTGTCTGTTTGCATGCCTGTGTGTGGGTATGGCAGGTGAGTGCAGGTGCCCACAGAGGCCAGAAGAGGACTGTTGTGGGGTATTTGTACACTGTGTGAAAATGTATTGCTGTGATTGGTGTAATAAAAAAGATGAACGGCCAGTAGCTAGGCAGGAGGTATAGGCGGGACTTCCGGGCAGAGAGAGAACTCTGGGAAGAAGAAGGCAGTTGCTAGCCACACGCAGAGGAAGCAGCATGAGCAGCATGGAGAGATGAGGTAACACCATGTGACAGAATATAGATGAATATAAATGGGTTAATTTAAGTTATAAGAGCTAGTTGAGACAAGCCTAAGCAAAAGGCCAAGCTTTCATAATTAATAAGAAGTCCCCGTGTCATTATTTGGGACTGGCAGTGAAAAAGAAAGTCTATTTATGGAGGGCATCAGCTCCCCTGGAGCTAGAGTTATGTGGTTGTGAGCTAATTTATGTGGGTGCTGGAAATTGAACTTAAGTCCACTACAAGTTCAGCAAATGCTCTTTTTTTAAAAAATAAATTATTTAATTTTATTTTATGTGCATTGGTATGAAGGTGTCAGATCCCCTGGAACTGGAGTTAGAGACAGTTTAGAGGTGCCATGTGGGTGCTGAGAATTGAACCCAGATTCTCTGGAAGAGCAGCCAGTGCTCTGAACCACTGAGCTGTCTCTCCAGCCCCAGCAAATGTTCTTAATGGATGTTTTGAGCCACAGATCAGCTGAGGGCCCTGGGGTTCTGCAAGACCCTAGGGCTCCCAGGGAAACACACTTCTCTCGTGTTCCTTGGGAGTTTTGGAAATTAATCTTGGCCCATTGGATAGCCACTGCCTTGTCCACTGTGACTTTGGATCCCAGAAGAACAAAACATTCACAGCCATGAAGGGTTCTGGCTCCCAGCATCATATATCTGCAGGGTCAGGGGTCCAATTCTTCAATGTGTTGTTCAAAAGTATTATAGTGAGCACTTGATATGATGGTTAATATTACTTGTGAACTTGACAGGATCTAGAATCATGTATGTAAGACAGAGGGAGTTTTCTAGATTGGTTTAACTGAGATGCGTAGATATATCCTAGCTGTGGGTGGCACTACTCCGTGGACTGGAGCCTTGGTGAAAGTGAGCTGAGCACCAGGATTTGTCCTTCTCTGACTTCCCGATGGACACAATGTGACCAGATATCTCAAGCTTCTGCCATCATGACTTCTCCATCATGGTGGACTGTGTCATCTCAAACCATGAGCCAACAGAAACCCTTCCTTCCTTCCTTCCTCCCTCCCTCCCTCCCTCCCCCCCTCCCTCCCTCCCCCCTCCCTCCCTCCCTTCCTTCCTTCTCCATTCCTTCCTCTCCTCTTCTGTCTTCATTTGTTCCTCTGATGGCTTTTGTCAGATAGTTTGTCTCAACAATGAGGAAAGTCGGTAACAGGATTCTCTCTACCTGTCCATGCTTGCACAGCATATCCCCGTGACTCCAAGATGCCCTCAGTGGTAAACTATGCCACTATGTTTGAACCAACATGGAAAAACACTGTCATCATGATCTCAGGAGACAGAGGCAGGAGGATGGCAAGTTCAGAGCTAGCCTGGATACAAAAACAGCTTGTCATGAAAATAGAAAGTGAGTGGGAGAGAAAGAGAGCTATAAAGACATTCTTATTAAATGTGCATCTTCTCTCCCCACCCCCCACTGAGGATTCTCATTTAGCTTAGGCTGAACTTAAACTGTCCTTGGACTCTATTGTGTAGCTAAGGATGACTTTGAACTTCTGATCCTCAGGCCTCCAAATCCTGAGTGCTAGGATTACAGGTGTGCACCACCACGTTTAGTTTATACAGTGTTGGAGATGGAACCAGGGTGTAGAGCCAGCTAAGCAAGCACTCCATCCACTGAGAGACTTGCCTGGTCCAGCATCTTGTTCATATTAAAAGATACCATTTAGGGGCTACAGAGACAGCTCAGTGGTTAAGGGCGTTTGCAGCTCTTCCAGAGGGCCCAAACTCAGATCAGTGCCCAGCTCTTCCCAATCCCTGTCTAATGTACTTTGTGCATGTTGCTGGTTTTGCAAACTGGGCTGTGCTTTGGGCCATCAAGAGCATCAGGGGAGCTCACTCTTATAATCCCAGCATTTAGGAAGCTGAGGCATGGGGCTCACTGTGGGTTCAGCCTAGCCTGGGCTACAGAGTGAGACCCTGTATCGCAGCAAAGAAAAAAAGAATGAGAAAAAAGAAAAGGAGAGAAGTGACGCAGACATGATGGCACACTCCTGTGGTCCCAGCACTTGATCGATGGAAGTATCAGAAGTCCAGGACTAGCTTTGGCTACGTAATGAATTCAGTTAGAGGGCACCATGGGCTAAATAAGACCTCCCTTCAAAAGCAAAACAACAACAAAATCCAAAAACCATGAGGCACAGTAAACAGCACGTAATACAGAGACTCATAATTGGACAGATGACTGTTAAGTGCTCAGCCCTAAATGGGACATCTGTATCAACACCCTCTCCCAGCCTCAGAGAAGAGAACATTATGGGAGAGGAGGCAGAAAGGACGTTAGAGTCAGAGGATGGGAGGAAAGCTGTGAAATGCTGGCTTCTGCCCGAGACGTGGCCATTGTGCCCATTAACTCCCTGCAGCTATTATTCCCGGCACTGGATCCAGACAGTAAGACCAATCAACATTCCAGCAGGGAGCATTAACTGGACTCAGCGGGTTATCAACAAAAAAGAAGAGGATCTGAAGCAGGGGGAGCCTGGGAGTGGAAGGGGGGTTGAGGGTCCATACACATCGTCTACAGGCGTGAAACTGTCAACTAATAAAAGATATTCTAAAAACAAAACCCTTTCCTTCTAAAATCATGGAATAGGATGTCAACACATGTAAATCATTCAGTAAGCTGAGGCAGGAGGATCCCCAGTTCACGTCCCTACTGGGCATCTCAACCGCCAACCCTCTGAAAGAGCTCTGTATGGCCATCACTCACAGACAGAGCTTTACTGTTGGCTTCGGTTACTGTTGACAGTTTCTTTGAAGTCACTGATACTAGCCTTCCTCCTCATGACTCAGTATGGACTCCCTCAGTCCCCCAAGGAAGTTGTACGAGCTTGCAGACAACACCAGGCATATCACAAAACTCACGTCTGAGAATCGATGAGATATACTGACTGGACACAATTGTGTGTGTGTGGGGGGGTTCCCCCTTCCTTAGAGTCTGTTTTACAGGGTTCCATATAGTTCAGGCTAGCTTCAAACCCATCATGTAGCTGACAACAACCCTGGACTCCGGATCCCCCTGTCTCCACCTCTCCATTACAGCTGGGTTACAGGTGTGCACCACCATGGCTGATGTATGTGGCACTGGGGACTGAATCCAGGGCTTTGTACATACCGGGCAATCACTACCAACCGAGCTATATCCTTGGCCCTCAATCTGAATTTAAAAATCAATGAAAACAAGAAGAAGAAGCAAAAACCAACCAACCAAACACAAAACCGATAGCTACATTTCCCATTCTCCTTTGCAGAGGGAAGCACCCTGGCTTCCATGAAGACCCTCTTTCCCTTTCTGGAAATTCTGTGGGAGATAAAGTCCTTTGGGGACGTTAGAGGTTCCCACAGAAGACCTTTCTCTTCTTGGTTTCTTTTTTTATCCTTTCTCTGCGTTGTTTGATTTTCCTTTGGGGTGTTGTTATTTAACAAGGGCCTCTCCGAAAAATCTGCCACCTTCTCCAGTCAGCCCTGCCTGCCCCAAAGAGTCCATCCTGATCGGGTTTGGGTCCTTGTTTACATTCCCTCATGGAAGGGGGTGAGGTGGGGACAGTCACTGGACTCTCACCGAAGACCCTTGTTACTCCTCCCAGCCATTTGTATGCAATTTTGCCCTAATTAGTCTTGGGAGGTGTTAGGGTATGTGGACTGGGGAAGGTTGACTGAACTGAGTCCTCCTGTGTAGCTGTGGGGAAGCCATCATCCATGCTGGGCGCAAACTTTCCAGCGGAGCTGTATTGGGGGCCCCCACACTCGTGCTGGTGAGCCATCCATGCTCATAAGTTTGCCCAGTAAATGCATCTGCTTCCAGGGTGACTTGTGCTGGGGTTGTCCTTTGGTTTGTCTTTATAACCTTATGAGGAGGGCATAGACGCCATGTCTTTCCAGGAAGGGATTCCTGCCATGTGGATAGTGCTGAAGATGGAGTCTAAGGCTTGGCCTCTGCCAAGCCAGGTCTCTACCACAGAGTTCCATCTCCAGTTGAAAATCCTGATCTTCTTGGGGTGTAAGCAACATTCATCTAGATTAAAAAACAAAAGAAACAAACAAAAAAAACCCCAAACTACATTTCTCGGATGGTCTCAGAGCAAGGTAAGTATGTAAAGCAATTCTGACCTCCATGTTGCTGGTGGTGGAGGGGAAAATACCACCGGAGGTGAGCTGACTCGTCCTCCAAAGCGAGGCCCCTAACAGGCATTGTGTGAATTACTCCTCACAGCGAGAGCTTCACCTTATTCTTGTTCATTACACCCATAAGACATGTGTTCAGGGAAAGGAGGCTTAAAAACAAAACTACAGCCTGAAATACAAATTTGGAATTAGGATATGGCACAAAGGTAGGAACCCTTAGCTTTCATGCCACACGTGGACTGTTTCCGGGGGATGAAGCTGCTCTTGGCTTCTGCCCTGGGTCCTGAACCTAACCCTACTCTGCAGGTGCCAGTGACTCTGAGCATAAATTGGCCAGTGCCTCTGCAAAAGTTAGGGCAGGAAATAGCTCAAGATGACCCTCATAGCTGCTCTTTTGGTTTTTTTTTTGGAGGGAAAAACCGAAAGACATGACCATTGACTAGAGTTTTACTTTATAATTTCTTTAAAAAAGATTTATCATTATCATCATTATGTTGTTGTTTATATTATATTATATTGTTATTATTATTATTATTATTATTATTAGTAGTAGTAGTAGTATGTGTGTCTATGCACATGTTTATGCAGGAGCCAACAAAGGCCAGAAGACAGTATCAGCTCCCCTGGAGCTGGAGGTTCTGAGCCCCCAAATGTGGGGGCTGAGAACCAAGCTTGTCCTATGCAAGAGCAGCAAGTGCTTTTTACCACTGAGACATCTCTCCAGCCCTCTTTACTTCTTTTTGATTCAGAGTCTTGTTGTGTAGCTCAGGCTGTCCTTGAACTGGGGATCCTCTTGCCTCAGCCTCTCTAATACTAAGATTACAGGTGGGAGCCCCCACAGCTAGCTTTGTCCTATAGATTCAGGATTTGACATTGACTAGCCACCTTACAGAAAACCTGTATTTATAACTTAACAAGTGACAAACTTTGTTAGGGTGGTCCCCACTGTCCCTCGGGGTTCCCTCAGAAGTTAGACTTGCATTTCATAGTGGAATGCAAGTGTCTTAAAATGGAATCATCAGGGCTTGCAAGATGGCTCAGCAGGTAAAGGTGCCACCAACCCCAGTGACCTGAGTTTGATGTGGGGACCCTCATGGTAGAAGAAAAGAACCAACTTTTGCAAGTTGTCGTCCAACCTCTACAAACACACCATAGTGTGTACACCCAAACACACACACACACACACACACACACACACACACACACACTATACGTAAATAAATTAATGAATAAAATCCAGGATAATCTTACTCCATGAGGCTTTCAATAACGTCTTTTCTAACATTTCAAAAGGCTGTATTTTATTTTAACTATGTGTGTGGATATATATGAGCATGTGTGAGTGAGTGCGGGTGTCTACAGAGACAGAAGAGGGTGTCAGATCCCCTGGAGCTGCCTCATGTAGGTTCTAGGAATCAGTCCTCATCTCTTCAGACCTGCCCCGTTTAACATTTGCTTTGACTGCAGGTGTGGCTGCTCAGTGATAGAAGACTTGCCCAGGCGCACAAGGTCCCTCTGGGTTACATCCCCGGTACTGCAAACTAACTATGTAAGTAAATAAATACATGCATAAATCACCTCTGTTGTTATTGTTGTTTCAATAACTAGTGCTTATTACATAGTGGACACAGCACCCTGACATCCCGTGGGCCCTACCTAGTATTGAATTCCCCTGCCACTGCCCAGTCTGTGCCTCTGTGGTGCCGGGGATTGAACTTGGGCCTCCTGTGTTCTAGGCAAATGTCTACTACTAAGCTGCAGCCCAGCCCTGAGTCAGGAAACTCTCAAGTCAGGAGTATGGTTTGGGTACAGGGATCATTGTAGTCGTGAAAATTCCTGTCTTCTCAAATGTGCCGCTAGCTGCTTGGGCTCAGAGGTCGAGAAGCATCCTGGCTGGGAAGGGCATTGAGCAGGCTGAGTCTCCTCAGTCTCTCCCGGTGCATCTGGTTACTTCCAAGAGCTGGTGAGTTCTCTTTCAGTGGGTTTCTCTTGGGTCCTCTCTCCTCTACTTCAGACTTGGCTGGGAAAGCCTCTGTGACTGTTTTCCTTTGGCCTTCATTAGGAGGCAAAACCATGTGGGAGAGAAACAGACTGATTTGGAACAGGAGCACAAGGGGACAAACTGTCCAACGGTTGCTGTTCAGGGCATGTCTTGTCTGTTTTCTGTGCGTAATAGAAATTTCAGCTGGGGAGACGACTCCACTGGCAGAGTGCTCGCAGTGTATGGACAATGACCTGAGCTTGATCCCCAGAACCTGCCAGGTCTGGGGCTGGAGAGGCAGCTCAGAGAACCAGCATTTGCTGGGAAGTCTGGGCACCCGAGTTTGGATCCCCAGACCTATGCAGAAAGTTGTGCATAGCTGTGTACATGCCTGTAACTCAGTACTGTGTGGGGCAGAGACAGGAGGATTGCTGGCTGCTAGCCTAGCTCAAGGTTCAGTGTGAGACCTTGTCTCAAGGGAATGAGGGAGATGATAGAGCAGGACACCCAATGTCTTCTTGTAGAAGATTTCATGGGTGAGTGCACCCCTACATGCGTACATACGCCACACACTAATAATAATGTTATAATGATAAATTATAAAATTTATGATATGCAAAAGAGAAGAATACATTTGTTACAAGCAGTCATAAAATACCCATGAATGGGGTTGGAGAGATGGCTCAGCAGTTAAGAGCACTGGCTGCTCTTCCAGAGGTCCTGAGTTCAGTTCCCAGCACCCACATGGTAGCTCACAACCATCTACAATGAGATCTGGTGCCCTCTTCTGGCCTGCAGGGATACATGCAGGCAGAACACTATATACATAATAAATAAATAAATCTTAAAAAAAAATACTACCAGGTAGTGGTAGTGCATACCTTTTTTTGGGGGAGGAGCTTTCGAGACAGGGTTTCTCTGTGTAGCTTTGTGCCTTTCTTGGAACTCACTCTGTAGCCCAGGGATATGCCTGCCTCCGCCTCCTGAGTGCTGGGATAAAAGGCGTGCGCCATCACCTCCCGGCTTGGTAAAACATACCTTTAATCCCAGCACTTGGGAGGCAGAGTGAGTTGGAGGCTAGCCTGGTATACAAAGCGAGTTCCAGGACAGCTAGAACTGTTACACATAGAAACCCTGTCTCGAAAAAACAAAAAAAAAAAAAAAAGGAAAAAAAAGGGGTTGGGGATTTAGCTCAGTGGTAGAGCGCTTGCCTAGCAAGCGCAAGGCCCTGGGTTTGGTCCTCAGCTCCAGAAAAAAAAAGAAAAAGAAAAAAAAGGAAACAACAACAACAACAAATACCCACGAACCCAAATTAGGAAGCCAACCATCAACATCAGTGAAATTGCAGCTAGGGTTATGGTTCAGTGGGTAGAGCGCTTGCCTAGTATGCATACGGCCCTAGGTTCTAGCCCAACACCAAATACACAGGATGTGGCAGAGCACACCTGTAATCATAGCACTCTGGAAGTAGAAGCAAGAGGATCAGAGGTTCAAGGTCATCTTCCACTAGGTTTAGAGTTCTAAGCTACCTGAGATACAAGAGATACTCAGGCTCAAAACAATCAGTGAAATCAACTGCTCTTTCCTTCTCTACATCCCCATCCTCTCCCAAACTAGTGTGTGCTCCCCTTTCCCAGCCAGGCCCTGCCTGCTAGTGCTTATTAGAGGTTCTGCAGGAGGTTAACTGTGAGCTTGGTGGCCTGACCAACTGAGCTGGTCTGAGACTAGCCAGGGCCCAAGAATTTACTAACAAGAGTCAGGGGTGGGAAATGGACTGGTGGGCCAGAGAAAGTGAGAGGAGGCCTGAGTGTGTGTGTGTGTGTGCGCGCGCGCGCGCGCCACAGTACACGCTCGGAGGCTAGAGGACAATCAACAAGAGCTGATTCTCTCCTCCCACTGTGGGTTCCAGGGATAGATAGAACTCAGGTGATGAGGTCAGGTTGGGCAGCAAGAACCCTTGCTCACTGGCCTGACTTCCTGCATTTGAATCCCAGATCTGCTTCTTAGTAGCTGTGTGACCCCAAGCAAGCTACTTGACCTTGCTCTGCCTGTTTCCCCATCTAGGAAACAGGAGTAATCAGGGCTCCTGCCTCAGAGACTGATTGCAGATAGTAAGCTCTTATCACTGTTACTGCAGCCTGAGGTGTTCAGGTATGGACCAGGAAGTGGAAGACCAATAGACACTGACCAGGTACCCAGATGTGCCTCAAGCGCTCTCTGGGCTCTTCTAGGGGAGGATGCTGAAGGGGCTCAGAGCCTTCTTGCTCCATCCCACATCCCCCTGACTGGTCCCTCTGGAACTCAGGCCTTTGTAGGACGTGGAGGCAGGGGCTTCTTTGGCCTGCTTCCAGGATATACATACAGGAAGGGGTCTGAGGAGGAGCCAGCTTCTGGGACCATAGCCTGGCAGCAGGACCCATATCAGAGGAGGACATGGAGTGGATGCATTTCAATACGTAATCCAGGATTAGATGCCCCGTTCACATGACCTTTGCTCGCTCTTGCCTGGAACCTCCAAAGTGTGAGTTAATAAATACAGGAGGAACCAGAGAGGTCAGGGAGGAAGTCCATCCCTGAACAGATGGCTTTGTGCTCAGCATGGCTGGACACTTCTGCCTGTGCTCTCTCTAACATGGTACCCATTTCACTTAAATATTGTGTGTATATATATGCATGTGTGTGTTGGTGTGTGTGTGTGTGTGTGCATGTATGCACACACACATATGATGTGGAGGCCAGAAGATAACCTCCGGATTGCTACCCACCTTATTTTTGAGGCAGGGTCTCTCATTGGTCTGGAGCTCACACATTAGTCGAAGGCTCCCCAGGCGTCCTCCCAAGTACTAGAGTTACAAGGGTGTGCCACCATATCCAACTTTTTACATGGGTTCTGGGCATTGAACTTGACAAGCGCTTTACCAGCTGAGCAATCTCCCCAGCCTAGCCTGTTTCACTTCCAATGGTCCTAGTTATGGTGTTGTTGATTGTTGCTATAGTTACCCACAACATCAGGCAAGGAGGACCCCCCCCCCCCAGGCTAAGTTCCCTGAGGCCAAATGCTATTTTCTGCCACAGTCTAGATTCCAGACTCTAGAATGTTCATGAAGGTTGAGACACAGGCCAGCAGACTCAGCATCACTTGGTCACTTACTAGGAAGGAATCCATTCAGGCTCACCAATGCTCTAAGGGGCTGGAGCTCCCCAGGGTTCTGATGTACGCAAGAACCCAGATATCTCTGTAACTGTAGGGAAAGCAAATGGCCCACTGGGGTGTGTAGGGAGGGGCTGAGCTGGTAGGGAAAAGCCTAGGGCTGGCCCTGGCTCCATCTGTTACTCTCCAGCTGAGGTTTTTCCTTGTGCCTCAGTTTTCCCATCTGGAACTGGAACAGGACAGCAGCTCTATTATCTGCAGATCTGTAATAAGCCACATATGAGAGAGAATTCTTCAGAAACATCAGATGGGCCGGTGGGAGGGCTCAGCTGGTAAAACATACTTGCTGCAAAAGCCTGACAGCCTGAGTTCAACTCCTGGATCCAAGTAAACAGCCAATGTGGTGGCCTCGTGTCTGTTATCCCAGCATGCCTAGGGCCAGATGGGAGCCAGAGACAAGACTGGCTGGAAACCCGCTCGTGCTGTTCAATGGCAGAAATGAAAGGGACCCTACCTCCATTTTTAGTTTGTGAAGTGTTTTTTTTCCTTTATACTTATATTTTATGTGCATAAGAGTTTGTATGCATATATGTATGTGCACCACATGCATGCCTGGTGCCCTGAAAGTCAGAAGTGGGCATGTGATCCCCTGGAACTGGAGTTATTGATGGCTGTGAGCTACCAGTGGCTGCTGGGAATTGAATTCAGGTCTTCTGAAAGAGGAGCAAGTATTCTTAACTGCTGACAGTCATTTCTCCAGCCCCTTGCCTACATTTAAAAGTGTGTGTGTGTGTGTGTGTGTGTGTGTCTGTCTGTCTGTGTGTGTGTGTCTTTGTCTGTTTGTCTGTCTTTCTCTCCTGTCACCTCTCTCTGCGAAGGTCAGATGATAACTTTCAAGAGTCAGTTCTCGCCTTCCACGCTGTAGGTCCCAGACTTTGTGGCAAACCCCTTCATTGGCTGAGTCATCTCAACAGCCCTAATTACAATCTTTTTAAAAAGCATCAGATACCTCACAAAGGATGTTGCGTGCTCAGTCACCCTTACTGCTAATGTGAAGATGTCATAAGCATGAAGGGACTTCAAGCCGGAGATTCTCATCTTGAGACCCTTGGCAGTTTCAGGGGGTTCAGAGCCCTTCCGTGACTTCCTTCAAAGCTAAGTGGAAAGCTAGAAGTTCAACCCGAAGAGCCGAGAATAGCTAGGGGGCTCTGTCCCCGCTCCGGGTCTGCCATCCTCCTAGAACGATCACTGCTTGACTGCCTCCTGGAAGAGGAGTCGCGATGGTGCTGGGCGTAGAGCACCAGAGAACACCGAGTCCATCCTTCCTCTCCCAGGGTTTTTCCATACTTGCTAATGAGTAATGGAACTCGAGTATGCAGGGAGGGGTGTGGGTGACATCACCAGCCTGTGTACTCCAGTCCATGGAGGGAGCAGAGCAGGTGACCAGCTGCCAAGAGCTGCTTGACTTGACATCACCTCTGAGTTCCCACAGCACTTCTGGCAAATGCTTCCTGTCTTGATCTCCGAGGTGGGTGCTTACTACATAGCCTAGGCTGGACTTGAACTCACCATTCTACCCCAGTCTCTCAAAACTAAGCCCTCAACATCCTTTGTGAGACTCCAGGACTGGGGTCTATCCAGGTGTTATTCAGCCTTAAAAAAGGGGATTGTAACACTTGCTCTACCACGGGGGAATTGTGAGGACATTATGACCCATTCAAAAAATTAGGAGAGTCATAAAAAGGTGAAATGCTGTGTTTGACTATTTCTGAGAGTTATGTAATGTAGAAGTTACACTCAGAGACAGGGGTCACCAGGCAATAAAGTACCTGAGTTTGTTCCAGGATGCACATTAAAAAGTCAAACAGTGCTGTGGACTTGTAATCCTAATGCAGGAGAAATGGAGACAGGAAATAGAGATGCCCGGGACTCTTTGGCCAGCCTAGCCTACTTGTTAAAAACCCAATCAGTGAGAGACCCTGTCTCAAAAAGAAAAACCAAAGTGGACAGCAAGTGAAGAACACCACCTGAGGTTGTCCTCTGGCCTGCACGCACACCACACATACGCCTGCACACATGTGCACACGCAGAAACCCCTCAGGGAGTGCAGTGGTGGGGTCTGGAGTCTGTGGTAGTAGATGGTTTCACTAGATGAGCTCCGGAGATGGACTCTTCACCACCACAGTGGACGGTTGAGCACTGAATGCCACCAAAATACACTCTTAAAGAGCCAAGATGGAGGTGAGATGGCTCAGCAGGTAAAAGTACTTGCCGTCAAGCTTGAGAACCTGAGTTCAATACCTGGGATGCACATGGTGGAAGGAGAGAACTGACTTCACACACACACACACACACACACACACACACACACACACACACACCAAGATTGCACGTTACCTTCTTAACAACGACCTTAGAAATCAAGAAATACATTTTAAAAGGCTTCAGGGAGGATGTGGAGCCACCACATTGTGTCCTCTCTCCTAAGGTTGGTGCCCAGCAGCCAGGGCCAGGCCCTACTCTAGGTCCAAGAGCAGCAGAGCTGATAGAGTATAGGATAGCACTGGCCCTCATCTGGTCTGGTCCGGTCTTGGAGCCAGGGTCAGTTTCCTCCCTGCTGCAGACTCTTCTAGAAGAGAGTGATGTTGCTTGGCTGAGAAAATGGGGTCCAGATCAGCACTTGCTCCTGCAGCTGCTCTGGAGAACGGCTAGCGACTCATATCCCATGTACCCCCTTTCTGTCTCATCGCACAGCAGGGACTCACGGGAGACACTGGATGGGGGGGGGGGTTCCCAGACAGCGGGACCTCTCTTAATTTGTAGCCCTGGCACTCACTATGTAGACGAGGCTGGCCTCTGCCTCCCAAGTGCTAGATTAAAGGCATACACCATTATTATTATTATTATCATTATTATTAATTAATTTATTTTGGTTTTTCAAGACAGGGTTTCTCTGTGTGTAGCTCTGGCTGTCCTGGAACTCACTTTGTAGACCAGGCTAGCCTTGAACTCACAGATTCACCTGGTTCTACCTCCCAAATTCTGGGATTAAAGGCGTGCACCACCACCACCACCTGGCTTTTTTTTTTGAGATAGGGTCTGCCTACGTACTGTGGCTAGCATAGAACCCGCTATGTAGACCAAGCTGCAGACCCTGCCTCCTGAGTGCTGGGGTCAAAGGTGTGCACCATCAAGTCAGACCTTGGTGTTTTGTGTTTTGTGGACAGTTTGTGGCTCTCCTGGAACTCACTTTGTGGCACAGTATGGCCTTCAATTCACACAGAGAGAAAAACCTCCCAGAGTGCTGGGATTAAAGGCATGCCTGGCCTTTTTTCCTTTTTAAATCTATTATTATTATTGTATGTGTATGGTGGGGAGGAGATTCATACTGTGGCTCTCATGCGCAGGCAAGAGGACAGCTTGAGGGAGTTAGCTCGCTCTCTCCTACATTTACGTGGGTTCAGGGATCAAACTCAGGACTGCAAAGCAAGTGCCCTTACTGGCTGAGCTACTTGGTCCTCTCAGGTTTGACCCTTTAATGTCACAAAGAGGCATGTTCTCATTGTCTCTGTAAACATAGCAGGATAATGACAATCTGACAAGAAATTGCAGGTCACCTGAAGGTTCACACAGTACCACACATACACAATTTCAACTGAATTGTCTCATATTCCACGGCAAACTTGTTTTTTTTTTTTTTTTTTTAATTTTCTTTTTTAGCAAATCCTAGCACATTATTAACAACAACAAAAAAATCTGTACATTTGCCATGATACACTTGGAAGGTGAAACAAATAAGATATAAATACAGATATGGATGTAACATGAAAAAGCCCCAAAAAAACCCAAAACAAACAACACCCAATCTGGGGGCGCAGGGACCATGCGTGTGAACTATTTTGGTGGCTGATTGTTTTCAGAGCATTTATTTCTTCCGAACATTGTTAGCAGAGTCCTGGTTGGGGGGGTCTACGACGTTCTAATTTGCTGTCTTTTAAAGTGTGAGTTTCCTTAAGGGTGGCAGAGAAAGAAACAGAAGATGTCTGAGACAAACCTGTGGCGTTACCTGCACAGGTGTGGAAAAGCTAGTAGTGAGCCATAGAGAAGGCGAGCCCAGGCCACCTGTGGGCACCAGGTCCACACCGCACACAAGTGTCCAGTGGAGGGAAGGGCAGCTTGCCAGGAAGCGGGAAGTCAGATGAGCAGTCCCCCTGGACACAGGGTAGGGGGTTTCAAGGCCCTGGATAGTCAGACAGATGAGTAAGCAAACAGTTCTGGGTGCTGTGACGAGTCCTTCAGGGTCTAGGTGCTTTGAACAGAGTCCTTTGGGAGGTGAGGCAAGGCAAGGCAGCTGTAGCTGTCAGGGTTCTGAGAGCGGCGCAGTCGCCCTCCGTGAGGTGGTGGCGGCGGCATGCGAGTCTCCTCAGCATTGTGGGCAGCAGTCTTCAGATGGAGCCCAAGGGACCTGTGAAATGATTGTATTCTCTCTACTCAGGTTGAAGAGGGCATGTGACATTCGAGGCTAGCCCTTTGTGAGGAAAACAGGCAATATTCTGGAACTGTCTGGTTATGGTGGAGGCCATGGTGACCATCTGTGGGGCAGAGAACTCTACAGAAGGGTCTTTCTAACTGCATCAGGCATAAGAGAACTCCTAAGTAACCTGGTCAGCTCGCACAATTCTACAGGGCAGTGGCTATAACACGGAGGGACCCTAGTGGAGGGTGAAAAGGATCTCATTAATGAACTCTTAACAGATAGGATTTTTCATTTTTTTAACCAAAAGTAAGGTCTGGTCCTGCTATATTTTGATTCTAGGCCAGTCAATAACAGCAAATCCCTTAAAATGCACCCCTGAGTTCTCCAAACAGCAGCAGTGGGGCAGTTACATGTGTGAGCCACTCTACACACACACACACACACACACACACACACACACGCACGCACGCACGCACGCACGCACGCACGCACACATCATTAGGGGCCTTCATTTTCAGTGTATTTCCAAATACAGCATAGGTCTTTTTGATTGTTTGAGACAGAGTCTCTACATAGCCCCGGCTGTCCTGGAACTGACCAGGCTGGCCTAGAATTCAGAGATCCACCTGCCTTTGCCTCCCAAGGACTGGGATTAAAGGTGTGTGCCACCAATGGTCAACCCAATCATCTGGAGGGTCAGAGAAGCAGTGCTGGAATCAGGGCTAAGAAGTTAAGTGCCCAACCTCTCCTTTCATCTCTGGTAGTTGAAGTGGGCTCTGTACTGGAAGAGCGCATGCTTTGTTACAATGAACACCCCCGAGGAGTCTTTTGCTGGGCATGTGGCCCCTATCTATAAACCCCAGTATTTGGGAGGCTAGAGGCAGGAGGATATCAAATTCAAGGCCAGCCTAGGAAAGTTTGCATGATTGCATTAAGAATTGTCATTTGGCTTAAGAATTTCATTCAAAATCTGTTTAGCCAGACTCTACCTTAGTTGCTGCTTCAAAAGACCTTCAAGAGGTGAGGCCAGTGACTCCCTGGGAGGAAACACAATGCGAGCCTGTTTCCAATCTTGGCGTTCTGCAGTCACCTTTTATTTAATGCAACCATGAAAACAGCGGTGGCATTGCTGACTCCATTCCCAGGTGCTCCTGTCTCCCCGAGAAGCCAACCCCACTTGTTTGTCGCGAGGTCACACCCAGTGGTTGTCCTTGCCTTGCCCAGACTGCAGTCCCACTTTGACAAGGTCTCTTAAGACAAAACCTAAAGACACACACAGCCTTTCCCAGCGTCAGGTGGAAAACAGGTGGGGGTCTTGTCCCGTCTGACCACACTCTGAGAACAGAAGCATAAAGAACACACAGCAACACCCCAAACCACCCCCAAGTCCATATGGACTGAAAAAATATGCTACTGTGTACCAAGCACTGGCTGGAGAGCTCTGGTTTCTAAGAACTGTGCCCTCCATGGTTTGGTGATGTCAGCAGGCGGTGCAAGACACGTGTAAGTATGGCTCTTCATTTCTCAGTCCTTTTGTTTCTAGGGAGACTGTATAACAGGCCTTGCTTCCGTTACATTCAATACCAGCAAAATTCTACACAAAAGCTGGAAGGGACCAAAATACTGATTGTAATAAATTATGTGCGGCCTCCTCGAATGGACTGGGCAGCTGATAGGGCTTCTCAGAGGCACCACCAATGTGTGTTCTGCACAGACTGGCACAGCCACTAGCTGTGTGTGGACACATCAGAGGAGGAGCTGCTGTTGCTGTTGGTGGTCTGGGCCCTCTTTATGTATAAGTTCAGCAACTTCATCTGCAGAGAGAAAAACGAAGACGAGTGAGCAGGGGGAGATCAGCAAGAAGCAGGCTGGTCGGCAGTCCGGTGCCTGAAGACAGTTGGTACCCAGATGCTCTGGCTGGGTTGCTGTTGACAAGCTCAGGGTCTAGGTACACGGGGAAAACTTAGAGAACAAGTGACCTGAAGGCTGGGCTGCCAGGGCTGCTGAGGAAGGCTCATAGGGGGCAGGGCCTGCACAGCACAGGGGTAAAGACCCAGAAACCTCCGCACCTGTGCTGCAGCTGCTGCTTCCCCCAGGACCCTCCTACAGACACCCACTAATGCCAGCCACACCTGAGAGTACTGTGGCTGACCCCAGGAAACCTATCATGGCCTTGGTTTTGATTTTCCCCAGCACTGCAAGAAGAAAAAAAGATGAAGTTAAGCTTGGTGTGGTGGCTCATGCCTATGGCAAGAGGACAAGTCTGAAGTTGGTCTGGGCCAGAGAGCCAGACCTTATCTCAAAAATCCCAAAACACTAGGGTCAGTGAGATGGCTCAGTGGAGAAAAGCACTCTTCCCGAGCCTGATGAGCTGAGTTTGATTCTTAGGACTCATATGGTGGAAGGAGGGAGCCAAGTGGCAAGTTGTACTCTGATTTTTCCCACATACGTGCCATGTCACATGCAGGAGACACACACACACACACACACACACACACACACACACACACACATACACGGTAAAACCTACAAAACCCCCACAAAGCCAAAGCCAACCATGTGGTGCTGGCATAGAGACTTCTGTATGCATGCACTGGTGGAATCCTGCAGAAGGAGCCCTTCCCATGGATACTTGGACAACGGTGTCAAGACTGCGATGGAAAGATGTTCCTTCCAACAATGATGTTGCTGGGAGATGGACAGCTATCTGCAACAGAGTCAACCTTCACACCACAGACAAAAATGAACCCAAATGGAGCCAACTAGGCATCCAACAGCAGAGGGATCATAAAGAAGACATGGTTCACACACACAGTGGGGTTTGTTCAGTCATAAAGAACAACAAAGCTGTGTTAGCTGCAGGAAAATGGGTGAAGTGGAGCTGACCACATCAAGGGAATCAAGCTGGTCTCAGAAGGACAGACACTTTTCTCTCCGGTGTGGTTCCTGGAACTCACACGGGAGTATGACATCATGGACACACGGCAGGACAGCGAGGCAGAGGTGAAGCTGCCTGGGGTGGGGAGACACATGGAGAGACAGGACGGAGAAGGGCGGAGTTAAAAAACAGTCCAAGTGAACCACAGAGCTGAACCTGAGAGATCTAAGAGCCTAAAATCTGACACTCACGAGGGCTGGACAGAGGCTTCCTGACCGTGGATGTGGTAACGGTTTCTGGAGTGGGACCCCAAAGGTCCAGGAAACAAGAAAAAGAGACAAATAAATTTATTCTTTGGAATTAAAAAATTGTGTGCTCAAAGGCACAATTAACAGAGCAAGCCTCTAATCCCTAAGAGAGAAGAGACATGCATTAACCACATATATCGGAAAGGGTTGGGTAATAGTTTTAGGTTAATTCATTTGTAAGCCCAACTCCCTTTATGAATAGGGCCTTGATGGCGGTCACTGTGGTTCAGCCACCTCTGAATCCCCACGGAGGCAGAGGAGGAGAGGAGGTGGAAAGCTGTGTGACTACCACTACCATTTTTGTTAACAGTTAAGAAAGCAATCCGAGTCAGGGGTAATGTCGTACTCTTTTAATCCCAGCACTCGGGAGTCAGAGGCAGGTGGATCAGAGTTTGAGGCTAGCCTGGTTTACAGAGGTAGTTCCAGGCCAGGCTGGTCTACAGAGTGAGTTTTAGGACAGTCAGGACTTCACAAAGAAACCTTGTCTCTGGGGAAAAAAAAAAAAAAAAAAATCTGATCAGAGTCCTGGCAGGAGGGAGGTGGAAGAGAGTGGAGATTGGGTCAGGTATGACAAATCAATCTCTCTCTCTCTCTCTCTCTCTCTCTCTCTCTCTCTCTCTCTCTCTCTCTCTCACCTATCTACCTATCATATCTATCTATCTATCTATCTATCTATCTATCTATCTATCTATCTACCTACCTACCTACCTACCTACCTACCTGTGTTCTCATGTAACTCAGGCTAGCCTTTAACTCCATCCACCCACCTACCCACCCACCTATCCACCCACCTATCCATCCACCTATCCATCCACCTATCCATCCATCCACCCACCCATCCATCCATCCATCCATCCATCCATCCATCCATCCATCCATCCGTCCATCCATCCAGACTCTCACGTAGCTCAGGCTAGCCTTTAACCATGTAGCTGAAGATGATCTTGAATTTCTGATCCTTCTGCCTCTACCTGAGCACTGGGATTACAGGTGAAAAGCACCAAACCCGGTTTATGCAGCATGGGGGTGGAACCCAGGGCTTTGTGCACGATAGGAAGGACTCCCCAGCCTCATCCTAACTCCCCCACTTGCTTCTCTTGCCTCTTTCCATCGGTCTTCAGAGTATGTCCTCTGGACTAGGCGGTTCTCAACTACAGATGGATAGCTTTGCTCTCAGGGGACACCTGACCATGTGTAGAGCCATTACAGTTGAAGGGAGAGTTACTGACAGGGAGATAGTGGCTGGGGTTGCGGGCCATCAAACTTCTGACACTGTACAGGTGAGCTTCCACAAGCAAGTGGCCCCCAGGGTCGATGAGGAAAGAGGCCTGGCTAGGATGCCTTTCAGGGTCAAAGCGGCAGATGAACTATAAGGAAGCACTGCCCTACAGAGTTCTTCTCAGACAGGGAGCAGGGCCCTCTTAGGAGTGTGCACCCTCAGGCAGGCTCGAGGGAACGACCATTCGTGCCCCTTAGGGAATCCTGTCTTGCGGCAGGGCATAGAGCTTCCCGACTTCTGGGGAAGTGAGGCACTGGTTCTGGTGCTCCCCAGCTGTGTCAAAACAGCAGCCCAACTTGAAACACACCTCACTAGAAAATTCCTCTCACAAAGAGTAGGGCCCTGTGCCCCTGGATTCTGCTCTCCACTGGCATGTCAAGCGTATGGAACAGTGCCTGAGGTGCAGCAGGCCCAGGGCGAGGATGCCAATCCTACTGATGCCCACAAGGCACTCAACTCAGTCCAGCAATTTGTTCAAGGATGAGGTAATCTTAAAAGAATGTATTGTTGTGTGTGTGCATATGTGCATGCCACAGAATGCACATGGAGGTTGGATCTCTCCTTCACCTTTATGTGGGTTCCAGGGATCAAACGCAGGCTGTCAGGCTTCACGGCAAGCACTTTTATCCACTGCACCAACTTGCCCACCCTGAGGTAAATTTCTTTAGTGATTCCATGGGGGATGGGGGCAACCTGGCTCCTGAGCAAGGTTGTCTTCCTTCAGAAAGTTAGGTTGTCTTTTCAAAACCAGTTAGAATGGCCTATGGTGTGTCACTGAGAACCACCTTCCCATGGCTTAACTACACAGCCAGTCATTTTCACCTTAGGGAAAATGACTTCTGAGAAGTCAGACAGCTAAACACACCCAGTGAAGAGAGCTGCCACCCAGGGGCTCACGGCGAGCTGGCGGCCCAGGTGCGGGCAACAGCAGGTAATACTAGACCTACCTTGCTCCCCGTGAGCTGTGCGAGGTGAGGTTTCAGGTCTTCTCCGATTACGGAATAGATCGCCACTAAGCAAAACACGCTGGCCTTCCGCACGCTGCTCTCCGTGTTGTCGTAACCCTGGAGTGGAAGGGGAGCGCAGAGAGGAAGTCGGGTCAAAGCTGGGCCTCCCGGGCAGCGCTGCCACAGACGCCCTCGGAGCGCAGCCCCGGACTCGTCAGTAACCACCACACACGTCTCAGACCTGCAGGGGAATCTAGAGAGCTTTCGCCTTGGAGGGTCAAAAGTGACTGGCCCCGAGTGGCATGCAGGGGCAGGAGGACGTGGGTGCCGGGGGCTGCTTTGTTACAAGGCGCTGGCACCCCAGATGGCAAGAGGGAGGAGGAATGGAGAGAAAACCCCCGGGGAGCTGTGGAGAAACAAACGCCTCATCCAGGTTCCTCGGTGGTGGAGCAAACTGCCTGAGCGGAAATGGCTTAAAAGAAAAGAGAGGGCCAGGGGGACAGTTCAGCAGGTGAAGGCATGTTCTGCCAAGCTTGATACCCAGGACTCACAGGGTGAAAGGAGAAAACGGAGTCCCCTCAAACTGTTCTCTGACCAGCATGTGCACACACACACTGCACACACGCGCACACTTAAAAAAAAATATAACTAGCTATTTCTAAAAGCAAGATTTCTCTACGGTGCAGGGACTGCAGGGGCTTCCTGTGCCTCTCATGTCCCAGCTAAAAGGAGAGCCGTGTGCTCTGCTACAGACAGCCCTGGCAACTGCACCGCCTCCGTGTCTCTCCCTCCATCTTGGATAATCCAGTCTTCAACAGTAAGTCCAAACAAACCCTTACAAACGGCAAACAGCAGCATGCATGAAAAGGGAAGCTAGTTTCTCTACCTCTCTTCACTGATGCCTGCTCTGTGTCCCGACACAGCTCAGGACACTGTCACTTGCAGCTGCTCTGTGGCTCCCCATGTCTCATAGAAGGCAGGAGAGCCCCACCAAGCACAGACACAGGACGGCAAAGTATGTATGATGTATACTCTATTCGCTCGTTTGGCCTAGGGCTGGTCCACAGGAGTCTGCAACAGGCGTTTGTTGAAGCAATGAACAGCATATGTTTACACTAAACAGGAGGCTCATTCCTTGAACCACAGGGGCCGATTTGGGCCATCAGTTATCTTCTGCTGCACATAGGAGCAGGTGGGCTAAGAAGATATGTTTGTGCAAGCCTGGGCCTGTCAACATCCTGTCACAGGGCTAAGAGAAGGGCCCATGAGTGACCCCTCATCCAGTGGTTAACAGTTGCTGGGGAAGGGAGAGAGTTTCTTCAGTGGTGTAGCACTTCCTGTGGCTAACCCCTCACCCACACTCCTGTAAGCCACCCTTATGAAACAAAGGTACCAGGTTGTCAAGGAATATACCTAGATCTCTAGACTAGCCACCAGTGGCTGTGTGTTCTTGGGGTCCTCTGCCTCTTTAACAAAGGACACCGGTGGACTATGACTAAAAGGACTTGGCTAGATCTTAATTATTAAAACGAGCATCAGCTAGAGAATATTCTCTGGTATGGAACCTGAGCTTTTCAAATCAAACAACCAGCAAAAAGTAAATTAGTAAAGCCATGAAAACGGAGGAGGGAAGGGAAGGGATCCTCAGGAGAGGGACGGAGACGGCAGTGGGGGACGGACATGACAGAATGCACAGAAGGAAAAGGCCACGATGAAACTCGTTATTAATAACACGCTAACAAAACACTTTAAACAGAAGAGTCGAAGGTCCCAAGGACAGGGTCATCACTTGTGGCTTCCAGTCTGTCCCCCTTGGCATCGAGCAGCCCAGGTCGGGCCTCAACAGCAGCGTACCTGGAGCAGGCCTGGGATGATGTCGACAAGGAGCTGCAGCAAGGACTCCTTGGTGATCCTCTCCACCACTTTCGTCTGCATCTTGATGGCCGCCAGGTTGATGGGGTAGTCGGCCGTCTGGATGATTGGGCACAACACTTTGATGCACTGCTCCGGGTGGATGGAGCTGGCTAGCGTGGATGCAGCTTCCTCAGCAGCTCTTACCACCTGAAAGAGGACCACAGAGTTGAGCGGTGCCTGCCTCAAGAGTTTTGAAAAAGTCCAGTACCACTCCTTCCTGGCTCCAGGAGCCAAATACAATGACCCACTTCCTCCAAAACTACTAAGGAAAATTAAAAGCAACCTGGGTTATTATATGGGACAAGGAAGTACAGGCCTGGGGGTTGGGCAGAGTGGTCTCCACGAGTATCCCCTGCTCACGTAGCAGTAGCTGCACCTGTATTTACAGTTGCACCCACCACCTTGAGATCTCCTTAGTAACACGGCTTCTCAGCCTTCCCTAGGATGCTGTCTTACCACAGTAGTAAAGAATCTCTGCCCTGGAAGATGAGGACCTGAAAGTAAACACTTTCCAAGGGTCAACAGGACCCTTTGACACAAAGCCTGGAGAAAATCAGTGTCTTCTATACTGATGTCCTCTGGGAGGGGCTGGCTCTAGGAGAAGGCCGTGTTTTCCTAGGGAATCTCTTGTGGGAAGCCGGTGTCCAGGAATCTGTGCCCATGACACTCTTTACCTTGTATCTTTAATTTTTAATTAATTAATTATATCCATCATTCTATTTGAGAAAAAGTCAGATTGGGCTTTAACTCATTATATAGCTGAGGATGACCTTGAACTTCTGATCTTCCTGCCTCTACCTCCCAAGTGCTGGGATTACACGTATGCACCATCAGCCCAGTTTATGCCGTTTTGGAGATGGAGCCCAGGACCGCATTGAGGCAAACACTCCAACTGAGTGAACCACATTCTCAGCTCCCTCCTCGCACTTTTTAGGAAATGCATCAAATGACTGCCCCATGGCTGAAGGAGCAGCTCTGGTCTCTGGAGCCACAGATGGTCCTCCTTTATGAAGAGGAGGGAGGAATGCTGAGGCTGTGGAGGAAAGAACTGGAAAGCACTTACTGTGCTGCGTGGAAACACATCTCAGTCACACCCCTTGTAAGAACTAGTATTTTACTTCCTCATCTGTAAAATGGGGACATCTCACAACAAGGAAGGGCAACAGCAAAGATACAACAGACCTTCATACGCACCTTAGGTAAATGGTATGAACAAAGACAGCAGGCCGCACACAGGCAAGCACTTTCCTATGGAGTATAATGAGAATCTACAGCTCTCCCCTGAGCCCAGCCCTGAACTGCACAGTCACCCACAACTTTCCTCTCTGCAGCTAATTCTTCAGTCCAATCTTCACACAATAACAAGGCAAGCCAACAACCCAAAGCGTTGGTCATCCTCACCCTTGCAATAAAATGTTTATACATATTTGTCATTGCCCCTGTTGGGAGCAGGCATGGACTCACTATGTATGCATAGGAAGGTCACAGGATAACTCAGGTCAGTAGGCCCTTTTACCTGCTGGACTATCCTGCCAACCATGATTGATTTTTTTGTTTGTTTGTTTGAGACAGGGTCTATCTATGTAGCCTGTCCTGGAACTCCCTCTGTAGACCAGGATGGCTTTGAACTCACAGAGATCCACCTGCCTCTGCCTCCCAAGTGCAGGGATTAAAAGTGTGCGCCACCCTACCCAGTTGAGAAATCTATAGCCTTTTAAAATGTATTTTAAGTTACTTTTACTTATGCACATGTCTGTGTGGTTATGTTCACATGAATGCCCACAGAGGCCAGAGTTGTCTGATGCACAGTCCTTTGCAAGGGCAGGAAGTACTCTTAGCCTCTGAGCATCTCTCCAGCCCATCCTGCTGCCCTTCTTTTCAGCTCAGAAGTTCTGTCCACTCTTGCTGGCCCACCATCCTTACAAGTGGCTGGTCCTGGAAACAGCATTTGAACCATCTGGGAAGTCACACGGTAGACCAGGGTGAGGTAGCTGTGCGCAGACAGGCCACTTGGGCCAGGCTAGATCTGGGCTCTGAGGCCACACACACAGATTTTGGTCACTCTGGGGCCTTGAACTAGATGCTACCTACCACCTGATCCCCACAATCCCCTGTAGAAGGGGCAGGGCCAGACCTCTGGGCTCCCCATCAATGGTTGGATTTTGCCTTCTCTGCAAACAGTGCTCTGTTAGGAGCATGTCTGATCAGTCCCTGGGTAGGTTCCGCTCCACAGAGCTGTCAAGGGAAATCCTTCTGAGTTACCATAGTCACAGCCATGGCCACTTCATTTAATACAATCAGGACTGGCCATGTTAGCGGTGGGATTTTCATCATGAAGTTCCTTCCCCATGGGAGTCAGCTACTCACACCCAGTATGTGATGTTCATCACTATAAAAATGCTCAGGTCGGGTGGGGGGCAGCCAGTTAGTAAAGTGTACGTTGTGAAAGCATGAGGACCCGAGTTTGACTCCCAGCACCCATGTAAAACAGCCAGGTAAGGTGGCACACGCTTGTAATCTCGGTGCTGGGAGCCACAGGGACTGCTGGGGTTGTTGTGACAAGCCTCGCTGAACTGGGGAGCTCTATGCCAGTGAGATCTTGTCTCAAAGGAAAGGATAGATGGCATCTGAGGATCAACACTTGAAGCTGACCTCTAGTGTCCACACACATACACACACACACACACACACACACACACACACACACACACACACAAACATCTTGGTGGCAATGCACAAAATGGCTCATGCCCCTTGGAGTGGTCTGCTTCCGGGATCTTTTTTTTTTTTTTCCTTCTTTATGCTTTTTACTTTGAAAAGCTGCCACTAACATTAACCTTCCTGGAAGGAGACATTGATAGAAATCTACCTGAGGTGTCTTGTGAGGTCAGAGAAGTGGCAGTCCCCGGGAGGGAGTGGGCAGAGAGCCACACCTGAGCAGCAGCCCTGCCATGGGGGTGGAGTGCTGTGCAGTGCTAATGATAATCACTGCAATGATCACAGCTATTTCTGCCCACCGCCCCAGACTGGCTGATCCAGGACATGCTTTACCCCTCATACAGGGCTCACATGAGTGTCCCGCCCCTCCTTGACCAGCCCACGCCACACCAGAGTATGTGTGCTTTTGATCCTGGTGACACTTTCATGTAGAATTCTTTCCAACCAGGTACAGCTGGGACCCTCACAGGCATGTGGCTCTGACTAATGGGCTAAGTCACTCTCTTGTCCCCAGTTCTCTGTTTAGGAACATGTCCCTATTCAAGAAGGACCTTCCTCTCTGAATTTTCTTGGTGGCTGTTGTATTCCTTGTTGTGGACTTGGAAGTCCGTGGCTGCTCATTCTCACATCCTTCCTGTCAGGCTGTGTCTTTCACCCAGGCCTGACCAGTTGCTTCCTAGGTGTGGGAACTAAGCTTCAGGATCCAGTCTGGTAGAAGAGAGCTGTCTGTGCCTTCACGGTGCAGGGAAGTGTAAGGGTGGTTGGTTCAGAGGGGCCGTGTCAGCATGTGAAAGCCCAGAGACAAGCTCCTGAGGGCTCTCTTCTGGTGTGGCAGGGTGGGGTTAGGAGGAGGCTGGTAAGGGATGGGAAATGGCAAAGATATTCTCGGGTGTCCTGAAAGCTGTGTGGCCCCTTGTTCCAGAAAGGCCGGCAGAAGGGGTGAGTGGTGTGGTAGATAGGCCTTAGCTGTCAAGATACTTATTCAGTCAAGAGTCTCAACTGTCTCAAACTCTATGTTGGGATTAAAAACTCCCTACGTTCAGCTGTGTGAAACATGCCATAGCTGGAATCCAGGTGTAGTGACCTGGCGTCTGTTAGTTAATACTGGGAACCTGACAGGTCTAGAAACATCTAGGATATAAATCTCCGGGCACATCTGTGAGTCTGTGAGTTCTAGGCTGGGTTAACTGAGACAGGAACACCCACTCTAAATGTGGGCAGCACCATCCACTAGCCTGGGGTCCTGGACTGAATAAAGAGGAGGAAGTGAGCTGAGCCAGCGTTCACCTGTTTGATTTCTGACAGCAGTTGCGGTGTGACCCACTCCCTTACGCTCCTGCCACCATGCCGTCCCTGCCATGACTGACTGCATCCCGCAAACTGTGAGCTGAGCTAAGTCCTTCCTCCCTTAAGTTGTTTCTCTCAGAACTACAAGAAAAGCAACCAACACACATCTAAAAAACTGATCCGGAGCTACTAGGTGCTAGAGAGCAGAGCTCGGGCCTCCTCCTGTCTCCCTACTGTCCAAATACCAAAGGACACGTGCCACATCCAGTACCCTGAGTGGGAAGCACAGTCCAGGGCTAGAGCAAGACAGGGTTACCCTTTCCCCAGACCTCTGAAATATCAACCTGGGGCGGGGGCTGGGTCTTCAGTGAGGTCTGGCTCCGTCCTGGCCAGCGGCCGCCCCACCCCCTGTACACTCCGATCTGTCCCTTATACCCCTTACCCAACCGGGCAAGTCATCTTTTAAGACTCATGACTCAGCAGAAGCCTGCGAGGCTGTGCAATCTTCTTGCGGACACGTCTCTCCTATTAGACAAAGGGCTTCTGAAGGTGATATCCCATCTCTGCCATCTCTCTGCACTCCAGGCTGGGTACAAAGTCCAGTGTGCACACAGCAGTCAGTATGTCTGCCATAGTCATCTTTCTGTGCTATCATGTTTTTCTCCCCATGGTACACAAGTCAGCTCAGGTGCAGTCACCTCTGACTGTGTTTACATTTTCCAATGGAGGAACCAGCCCAGAACACGTGAAGCAAGCAGGACACAAGCCTGTTTTCAATGGCTGTAAGGAAATAAGTCACAGAACTTCCGAGCGGTAGACTGGTGGGATGCCTCCAGTGGTTACAAGAGCCTGCTGCTGAGAATAATGCCCTGAATCCAACCCCGCGGACCGCGGTGGAGGGCGAGAACTGACTCCTGAAAGCTGTCCTTCGATCTCTACTACAAGTGCATCATGGCACACATGCTACCACACATCACATATACATACAATACACACACACACACACACACACACACACACACACACACACAC
>CABHPQ010170603.1:46041-56297 GCA_902168405.1 Peromyscus aztecus | reverse complement strand
CACACACACACACACACACACACACACACACACACACACACACACACCTTAACCTAACCTTACTAACAATCTACGTGTCAAAATTCTTTCTAAGGATAGTGGTTGAATCATTAATCTGCTCCAGCAGCAATGCTTAGAAAAAAACAACCACTACTATTGTAAGCACCAGTAACACTGCCCAGTGAGGGGCTATAAACCCCCTGAGAGTTTCTTACAACCTAGAGATTGTGAGAGAAGTGGTGACCATGAAGGCAACAATCAGAGCTGTGCTCAATACAGCATGAGGTCCTCAGGGCTTTGCCTCTCCAAGGCTCACACTCAGACATGGCTTTGCCAATCAGCCAGCAGTGTTCCATGAGTTCCAATGCTGCCTGCTGTTGGTCCCCTCCCATGGCCCCCAACAAAGGATGGCTGTTTAAAGACTAGAACTGGAGGTCATGAGCTCCTTGATATTTGAAAAATCATTGTAACAAATATTCTGGAAAGTCAAAATATATAAATGTTGATACATTTTTTAAATCATCTCCTAGGTTTCCCAGGAATATTTCAAGGAGACAATAATCAAAGGAGGTGGCCCAAGATGTGGACTACTGAACCAAGAACAAAGGTAGAGCCACAGCGCTATCCCTTCTTTTCTGGAGCTTATGGTTGAAAATGCTTATCTTGTAAAGTTGAAAGACTAAACTGAGAGGTGTGTTGACAGACTGGGATTGGAATTAGATGACAAAAGGGAGAGTTTCTAAATGCTAAGCAGACTGTCCTATGTGTCCTCAGAGGTAGGCTTTTGTCCTTGTGCATTTACTTCCAGGAAATCTTGGGGAAAGAGGCTTGTAAATGACAGTAATGGAATCCCAAGAGATGGAAATGGAAGCACCAGGACTTCAGCCTGAGACACTGATCGATGTTCAAGAAGGATGCTCTGCTGCAGCACTCAGAAAAGTGGCCCTGCACCTCACCTTGGCAATACAGTGGAGCTGGCCCTGATGGTCCAGGTGTGGGAGAGTGGCCCCTGCACCTCACCTGGGCAACACAGTAGAGCTGGCCCTGATGGTCCAGGTGTGGGAGAGTGGCCCCTGCACCTCACCTGGGCAACACAGTAGAGCTGGCTCTGATGGTCCAAGTGTAAGAGAGCAGACCCTGAAGGCATGAAAGCAGGAGAACAGGCTTGCCCCTTGCTCATTGCTGCAACTACTCAGGCCCAGGAACCAGAGTTATGAGTTGGCCACCCCAACATCCACGCCATCTGTGATCCTCGGGAGGATGTGAAGGGGCTGGTCCTACAGACCCAAAGCTGCAGCATCTCCATGACATGGGGGAGCAACAAGAGGAGTTCCAGGGAGGGCCCAGCATTGATAGTGTAGCAGAAACCAGAGGCTTTGAACCAGACCAATGACACTTTGCAATGAACACTTGCAGTAAAGATACATGGATGAAGGGGTTTACTGTGTGACTCTCTGTGTCACACTACGGCTTTCATGATGAGATTTTTCCTTTTTTTCTTTTTTTCCTCTTAAATTTTATTTTATTGTGTGGGTAGGGAAGTTTGCAAGGGCAGAGAGCAATACAAAGGGATGGGGAAATGAACAGAATCAAGATACATGATGTGGAAAACAAAGGATAAGTAAAAAAAAACTTTTTTTTTTAAAGGATACTTTGGATGAAACTCTCTTATTTCACTCCAATGTTCTCTGGCAACAACTTTGTAGAAAAATTTTCCAAGTTTATGAAGAAAGCAATAACCAAACCAAACAAACAGAGACAGCCCAGGACAATAATTTAAGATAGGTCTGGAGCAAACCCCTCTTAGCTGGGGTGGGGATGGTGCAGTGCTCAGCATGGTACCAGCATCAGCAGAAATAGCAAGGTGGGGACCAATGGTCACTTGTCGGTTCACCTCTGGGACAAAATAAAGCTATGAAGTCAGAGAATGAGCAGAAGAACGAAAACCTGTGTTGGGAATGTATCAATAGCTCCCAAGGACAGGAAATGAGATTCTGAAAGCCCAGGTAGGACTGTGATTTCCATTGATCCCATTGGTTACCCAGAGCCACGCCTAAAGTTTGCAATCAAAGCCTTCACAAACATCTGAGAAAGGTAAATTTTGTCTAAATCACTGTCTACATTCCTTAAAGTTGTTACAGATATTCAAGTATCAAGTGTCCTACAGGACCTGAGAATTCAGGGAGGGGGGCATAGTTAAGGCCAAATCCGTCAGTTTCAAAAGAAAGAATATTGAAAGAATGAGAAAATTCAAAAAGCAGCTAGTTGTTGTGGACATGGATAATTCCCTTAATTCAGCCAAAAATCTCTTGTCACCTCTGAAATGCAAGACTGTTTGCAGTGTGAAGCCAATTCTCATATCATCTGTCCCTTTAAGAAATTTGCATTTGATCACTAAAATGAGTGAATTAAAGAATTTTGTGTGGTTTTTTTCAGTAGTCATGAAACTTTAAAATGAAATAGAATTATTTATTTAATATACTACAATAAATAAGATTAATATGTGGTCTATATTTTGTGGTGTTTGCTATAACACCATTGGTCATTCCTGAGCTTAAAGAAGTCAAAAGTTACTTACTCTATGAAGAGCTTTTGAATTATTCATTACCTAAGGCATCAGTATTCAGAACTTGGAGGAGTAATATATACCTAGATTCATTCTTCCTTCTATTTTATTGTGTTCCAATTACAACTGTAGTATGGATAAATCAGCATACATACTCTCTTTCTCCTGGAAAGAGAACAATGACGTCAGAGGAGTTGATAACATTAGAGAGACCCACGCTGTCATCTCCCAGTTATCAGGCAGTCACCCGAAGAAGCAGCTGCATATGATAAGACCCGTGTTTTCCCCTCCTGTTTCCAATGCCTGTGGTCCTGACCTGAGGAGACAGGAAAGAGGAAGGACCACACAGCAGCTTTGTCTGAACAACTAAAACATGAGGATCTACCAGAAACTGACTCAGACTGCCCCTCTCCGTATGGAATGACTAAAAGGCAAATTACTGTTGAAATCACAGAGCTTCTGAATCCTTTCATGTTTTATCAATCAGTGGAACTGATATGACTCCTATGTAAAGGTTCTTTTAAATATTTTGACATGAGACTAGTTCTCTTTCCAGCCCTCTGGAGGCTGAGGCAGGAGGATGGAGAGCTTGGGGCCAATCGAGGCTACACAGCAATACTCGGCTTCCAAAAACAAGCAAACAAGCAAACACTTAAGAGTCCCCCCAGACTGAGGAAAGACGCTGGGCTTTTGTCTTACAGCCCACGTCTGCTCTGAGCTGGCATTGTGCTCCAGAGGCAGAAGAATGCTGTGGGCAGCACCTTCCATTTTAACTGTCCTCTAACGATCATGATCAGCATCAGCTCATCACAGTTCACTGTGGAGCTGTCGCGGTCACAGCGATTTCTACAGCTGAAATACCCTCTTACTATGAATTCGCCCACAGGGACAGGAGAGAAATGTGCATAAGAGATTTCTTATAAAGAAAAAAACTATTGAGCTTGTTTCAAAATAGCTTAATCATTATTGCTACCATTAATGGAACTCATTAAAATGGCTGCCATTAGTCTTTCTAGATGGTTCCACCATAATTCAATTTTAATTAACTTGATCATTATTTTTAACAATGCTAATAAACAAGCTATGCTACACCCTTAATTCTAACCTTGGCTCTTTCAATGCAGAATTTAGTGGCTTAGACCTTTTCCTTCCACTCTTTTTAAAATTGCTATACTGATACTGAACAAACTATGTTATTAAATTCCAGTAATTACTGTTTTTAACCAACTAGCCTTTTGTTAGAAACCTTCAATATTTTTATGTTCAAAGTGGGTTTTAACTACCCTCCTGCTGCTGCCAGCTTCATAATACAGCAACCAAGAGCTATGGTATGAATAATGCATACATTGTTTACATAATACAAATAGACAGGGTCAAGAATTTTGTAATATATTCATGGATGGCAAGTATTTGCAATCCTTTGGAACAAGGAGATCATTTAAGACAGAAGAGCTAAGGTTGAGATTGTTCAATGAACAATAGAATCTGGATTTTACTATGAATGAATGCTGTGAAGGTTTGAAACTGCATATACCAAAATCTTCAGAAGACTTTCATGGTGGTGTAGAGGGTGATATCAAGAAGGAGTGACCATAAACACTGCAAAAATGTCACCAGCGCAGTTTTCTCCTAGAAACTGTTCCCAGCACGCAAAGCCTTTTTTTCTAAACATACCATGTGGGGATTTCTTTTGTTCTTCATTTTTCCACTGGTGATTCTAGATTGTGTCAAGTTGACAATTAAAACTAGCCATCACAATCCCTAGTTGACTAGGTAGTTCCTAATGGATACACACTAGTAACTTGCATCCAACTTTTTTGTTTAAATGGCTGTCTAAACAAATCACTAACTGAATTTTCTATCTTATCCTTAGAATTCATCTAGATTCATTTTATCTTTTCTCTGTCACTCAGCCCTGTTTGATACATCATTCTAAAAACAATCTCCCTTTAACACAAAGAAGGAAGGGTTTCTGGCGGTAGCAGTTGCCTCTCACACAAACTGCTGCTCTCATGCCGGAATACTGCTGACTACCAGGACAGAATGTCAAGGATGGCTTTCCCTGTAAAACCTGACTAATTCTCTCTGAAGATGAAGCTCATTATAGTCTTTTATGTATCTATATCCTGGTGTGAGTGATGGGTGGGAATATAGCTCCCAATTTAAGACCCAAGAGTATAATTTCAGAGGTAAGTCACTTGTTAGGGTTACAGCATACACTCTTCCCTGAGACCAAACAGTGACAAGCCCAGAATGAAGCTTGAAAAATAGTTTTTACTTACCAATTTCTCATGGTCTTTATTAAAAAATTTTTAAAAAGGAAAAAAGAAGAAAGAAAGAAAGAAAGAAAGGAAGGAAGGAAGGAAGGAAGGAAGGAAGGAAGAGAGAGAGAGACAGATAGACAGAAAGAAAGAAGCAAAGAAAGAAAGAAACAAAGAAAGAAATCAACTAACTTCAGTCACAGAGGATGAAGGCCAAATCCATAGAGGTTGCATTTTGTCACAGTCAACAAGGGAGAAGATAAATCTTGTGGAAAGAAAAAGTTGTTCATGGTTAGAATGAAAAGGAGATACCCAAGAGCCAGCAGGAAACAAAGTCTACAGCGAGCCTGGAAAAGAATAGTATTCCTGCAGTTTGTATTGCCCTGAAGATGAACACAATCCACCCCCTGTAAATATTGACATGTGATGATGAGGCCCCCAAACACTAATGAGTGAGTGTGTTAAACTTATGGGGTGGGATACCACTCTTGTGTCTTTTTCCTCTCTTTTGTGTCTCTAATCTAAGATGCTTGATAGCCTTAGGACAAGGCTGGGACAAGGAAAACAATAAACAATAACCAGAGCACCAGAAACTGGGTTCCCAAGGCTGTGTCTTGGGTTAGCAGAAATATTGGGATGAATAAGTTCAAGATTCAGGGATAATCAGGGGCAAATGAAATCCAGAGATAGCTTCTGGTTCTGTTCCAGAAAGAATCGCCTGATGTGGAGAAACAGAGCTGATGAAGGAGAGGCACTAAAGGGAAAAGAGACAATGGTATAATACATAAGTCACACACAGAGTCTCTCTCAACGGTGGCTGATCCTGGAGTAAGTGTATGCCTGCCTGGCCAGCCCAGGAGCTGCTTGGGAACCAAGGCACTGATGGGCTAATCTGTATGTCTATCAGCCACACAGTTTGTGTGCTCTGGGTCTACTGGCTCTTGCCTGGTAAGACCTGGTGATCATTTGGTAGTTCCCTATCCTCTACCCACTCAGCATGAAAAATGACCAACTATTCACCACTCAGTTCTTACATGACTTTACTCTGCCTTCTACCTGGATAATCTGCTTTCTACTGTACACTTAAAAACAGGCAAGAGAATCCAAAATGCTGTTCTGGAAAACTAAAGATGAATGGTGCATAGAAAGAAATGGTCTCCTGAACATCCCAGACAGTATCATGGTTTAGCTACCCTTGGCGAATAAAATCAGACATAGTATCCACAGAATTTGATCTTCATTTCCTTCAAAGGAGGCTTTCTTTGTCCTCCTTGCTAACAAACTGGAGTGTTGAAGAGCCTGATGCAATCCAGTTGGTATTCAGGACAATGACAGTGATGGGATATGGCTCCTTAGTGTTTGTTGCATAACTGCTTTGGTGGACGTGATCATTCAAGGCCTTCATATGTATTATCTTTGTTGTTTTGCCAACATTATGAAGCTAGCAGAAACAATCTTCAAAGATGCTGAATGTCACATCCAATGTTTCCTAGAGGGAAAGCTCAGGAAGAGGATCTAAGCCTAATTCCCCAATGTGTGCTAGTCCATGCTTCTTCCTAACCTTCAAAAGTCTTTTTACCAACAGGTATTAAAGCCACAGCCTTTTCCCCACATTGGGGTCTGGCTGCCCCTGGGCACCAACCACATGATGCTTTGCTTCCACCGTCTTCAGGAACTTCTTTGATACTTTTTTTTTTTTATCACCATTAAGCTTTTGAATAACAGTCAGTTGTTTCTTTTCAGATCAAAATAAAGATCATCTCATTTCAAGGTCTTTGAATAGACGTATAAAATCTGAGATTGCATCAGGAATCCGATGAAGCACCACAGAGAACAATCACAGCAAGACAGCTACAAATAAATATACAAGGAGACTCTCAGAGGGGACTCAGGTGTGCCACACAGAGGACAATTCTGATACCCAGTCACCTAAAAACAACTTGTTTACTATGCTTGTGAGAGAAAGTAGATGAAGGACTAGAGTTTGGGGACCAGGAAGTAGCCTCTGTGTGAAGAGGAAGGTGGGCAGCTTGTGAGGCTATATCGTGGTAAGCAAACATCCGGGAGCAGATGTGGCAAGAGGGTCAAAGTCCACACACACAGCCAGCACCCAGGGGAGTCTAACAACTGCCCTGACAACCAGATGCCTGAGGCACAAATGCCGCAGAGAGCCAGCCACCAAGGGGTGTACGACACCACAGAAGGGAGGAGTGAGGAGGCAGGACAGTGTCTAATACCGACCACAGAGGAGAGAAGAGTTCTCGCTACGGCTTGCATTTGAAATGTCCTGCAAAGGCTCATGTGCTGGAGGCTCCGTCCCCAGTGTAAGGCTCCCAGGTAGAGCATTAGCAAAGTGACTGGATTGTGAGGGATGTGACCTCATTAGAGGGCTGACACTGTGACAGATTTGCAGTTTGATGGTATTCCTGAGTAATTCCTACAGTAATTTTACAGCATGGAGCCTAGTGAGGGGAAGTGAGTCAGCTGAGGGCCTGTCTTAGAAAGGCTTTTCTTGCCCTTGGCCCCTTCCTTGGGTCTCTTTATTCTTTGGCTGCTGTGAGGTGAGCAGCTTTGTTCAACTGTATACTTGCTGCCAAGAGATTTTGCCTCAGCACAAGCTAGAGATGGCAGAGCCATGGACCATGGAGTGTAATCCTTGAAACTGAGCCATGATGAAACAGTGTGTCCTGTGCATTGATTTTCCCAGGTGCCTTGTCCCAGCAACAGAAATCGGACCAATAGATTCTCTCATTTTTGCTGTGAAGCTCTCAGAGTGAGCCTAGACAAGCTGTCTGAAGGTAGAGGACTATTGTGGCAGAGATGTTTTCTTCTGATCAGGCTAGGGGCAATGATCATGCCGTCTATATGGGAAGATGTTCAGCAGCAACTCATCTTTAAAAAGAAAATAAAAATGTTGTCAGTGAAGATTATGCTGCCTGCCATGAAATTCCAGCATCATTGTTCCCATATGCAAATGGCAATAAGCAGACATTTTTATCACGTATTACATGTATTGTGGTAACTAAGATCCCTCAAGTATATGTTTTTAAGTTTTTGTAAGTCGTTTGGAGAGGTAGGACTGAGGATTCAACCTAGGAAGTAATAAATAACATTTCATCCTTAGTGTATACATCATTATAAAAATCGGCAAGACCTTCACAGGGAAATTTGAAGGAAGTGTTTCTTTGTGTCCGGAACTGCTGAGAAGGCTTAAAGGAAGAAAGGACTTGATTTTTTATCAGTTGCTATCTCTACCTCGAAGATATGTTTATGTTGACAGGTTCTGGGAGGCTGAAATCTAGGATGAACTGTGTATCCAGAGGCGGGTAGGGAGTGAGATAGAGATGGATGGAGGTGACTGGAGAAGCATCTGGCCTAACAATGGACTAGAAGCTGCTCTAGTATGTCCAGATTTTAACTCAGATTATCTATTTTTTATTTTCCTAATATCTTTCATTAAGGTAAGTTTTACTTTTTATGAGGCCATAAGAACAAAAGGTAGGATTTGGATTTATATGTCATCATGATTTATAGGTCTCTCAATATACCACGTGGAATCCCTCTCTTCCCCACCCCTCATGGGTACTACCATGGGCTAACAACCATGCTTCAGTACAGTGTTGCATTCTCTTGTTATTTATTAACATTTTATTTGACTTGCTATTTAATATAACATTTTGAGAGTAAAATTATGCTATGCCAAAGTAACTATGAGGAGAGAATTCTGTTATGTTCAACCTGGAGAGAATGGAACTATGTTACAAAATAAAATAGAGGCAATATTCAAGAAGATGACTTCATGTGAGCACACAGAGGTTCTTACTGAATCATAATCCACACCCACTACACACACACACACACACAGGAGCTTCTCCTCCTGGGAGTTTTCTCAACTGTTGGTGTGGAGTAGTTCCTGCTTTTCACAAGACCAGTTCATTCTCACAAATTTAGCTTCTGTCTCAGCAAGCTTACCATAAGCTTCTTCAAGCCAGCAACACTGAAATATTCATCCTGTAAGCCCCCAAATGCACCCGTTATGAGTGCATAAAGTTACACTGGATAATTGACTCTCTAATAGGAATTTGTTGGCTGGCTGTCATCATGCATATGTATGTTAGAGCCTGTGATGAGAAGATGGGAATATATAACCCTTATGACACTCCACGAAATACAGGAGACCTCAAAAGTTAATGCATTGTGAAGAGGGTACTGTGATCATAAAACGGAAGCACCAAAGGGCAAAAGGAAGAGGTTGGCAAGAGCTTAAGTTTGTGACCTTCTGAAAGAGGATCATGGCTGGATATTGCTTTCTCCTAGGGAATTGAAGAGAATCTCTTCCCTCTTTGGGAGGCAAAGCATTTGCAACAGTGGACATTCAGAGTTCAGGAGTCCTGGCCATGAAGTCAGCTGACAGGGAAGCCAGCGGTGAGCAGACCAACAGCAATCTCACAGGACAGCCGGGCTTGAGTAACACTGCAGCGGGTCAGACCACTGGGAATTTGGTGAATAGCTGAGCAATGAGAAGTAAGAGTGAAGCCCAAACTCAGAAGAGTAAACACCGTCAGATGGCCGGGTGAGGTCATTCCTTTTGGAGGTTCTAACAAACACAGAGTTATTGGTGAATAGCATGTTTGGGGACAGCAGCGGTCTAGTCACTTTCCCATTTTCTAAGGTGGTTGGAGTGTCTGACAGACTGGCTCCAGGTTGGGTGTGACAATCGCCTCTGATACTCTCCAGTGAGTGGCAGGAATCTTTGTCTCTGTCCTATCTCAACCCCTGCATCTATTCTCACCATGTCATTGCTCTTCCTGACACCAGTGTTATTCTCAATCAGGGCACCCTGGTGGGGTGGGGGAGCAGGGTACAGTCCAACAGAAAATCCCATGTCAGTAACAGAATCACGATCAGAAGTCCTAAAACTACTGTCACCCCCAAACCCCCAAACTCCCAAAATGGCTCTGAGCTTCTCTGTTAACAGTTTATGCCACAACTACAGACCTGGGTAATCTAGGTACTTTAAATAGCCTTCCTTGGTACAGCATTGCCTCCTTATCCAAAGGGAATTGATTTTAAAACTTTCAGTGAATGCCTGAAATTAAAGATAGTACCAATCTAAATACATACATATTAACCTATGATACATACATACATACATACATAAGAAGCCTATGAAAAAGTTTAATTTATAAATTAGGCAAAGGAAACGATAGATGGTAACTAATAATAATATCCAAAAATTATAATAAAGTACTGTAATAAAATCCCATCACCACTCACGTGCTTTGGAGCCTTGCATAAATAAATAAGGGCTCTCTGAACACAACACTACAGCACCGTGATAAGCAACAAGTCTACTTGATAATGAACAGAGAGGAGCACATAAGGCACGCATATGGATGATTCGTGTCCTCCGTGGGATGGAAGAAGAA
>CABHPQ010170603.1:19471-45941 GCA_902168405.1 Peromyscus aztecus | reverse complement strand
TCAGTACTGTTTTTCTTTTTCATTTAATATTTTCAACCTGTAGTTGACCAGGGGCCATTGAAATATCAGAAAGTAAAATTAGAGAGGACTGAACACATAACATATATTTGAAACCGCTTTATATAAATAAGAGTACTCTTACTGAAAACAAACTCCATGGAAGTACAAAAATATTAACAAAATATTAAAAATATTTAAAAAAATAAGATGGTAATGGATCACTAACCAACCACACATTGTTCACAAGAGATATAAGTTGGAAATATTATGTTAACTCCATCAATTCATTCCCTTCCTTACCAATCATACTGGCATGCTGTGTCTGCAAGTCCCTGTAAGTCATAAGGCCTAAACATAGGTCCTGTGTCCAGTGTCTATTCGGACACCAAGATACAACTGATCACATTAAAACAAAACAGAAGCAAATTACTAAAATAGTAACAAAATACGCCAGAGCAGACACATAAGATCTAATAAAGACCAAACAGATAATGTCATAATGAAATTAATAGAAACAGAAATCTGGATTTGTGAATGGTCCTCAGAGCATGCCATGTCAGTTGATCGCATGTAAGTATTATGTAAGGGGGGAAAGATATTTAAAAACAGAACTCCTGGGAAAGCTGACATTAAAAACAGTGGTACTCCACTTTGAAATTCATATTTCAAACAAACAGGGATGGGGTTATTTGCATGCAGTGACACACAGAGGTCACGGGGAAGAATGGGCACCCTGGAGTCCTCTGTAGCAGCTATGGCTGTGCTCTGGCTCATTTGAATGTTTGGAATTGTTGCCAGTAGCTCTCAGGCATGCACAGATCACTGTAGCTCAGGTCTTCCTCTTCTCGACTTTGTCTAATAACTAATACCTACCAAAATAAATAAAAAGCAGATGCTTCTGTCTACCTGAGAGGCCTGTAGTTTGTCTAAGGACCGCTGCCAGCATTCGCTCTGATTTTCTCCCTCTGCAGGATACTGATGTCCAGAAATTACATCTTCCTTACTCTCAGGGCAGCACACGAGGGCCTGCTCAGCCCTTGGCCAACATCACCTTCTATCTTATGTTCCATCAGGAAAGCCCGTGGGGCCTAAGTGCTTCCCACAACTCTGAGACCAAGTGTGTGGGACTTGTGAGCAAACCTCCATCCACAGCTCTGAAACATCGAACTCTGTTCATTCAGTTGCACGTGCAACAGTTCACTAGACTTAGTGGTGCTGCAGAGGAGGAGGCATTCCGAGATCAGAAACAAGCAAAAGTATATCCTCAAGAGTCAGGCTTCAGGTTTCGCTTGAGCCTCTAAGTATAAACTTTAGAGTTGGAGGATTTTTCATAACACTCGGACAGGAGACCTTACGCCACCCAGTGCTCCCATTGATGACTAATGCCCCTCCACCCTGGAGGGGGTGGTGTTCAGTTGAGGAATGCCTTTCTCTCCACTTTCTTGGAAAGTTGGGATGGTTGCCAGATTTCTAAAATCAACACAAGGAGGCCACCCCAGCCTGAAAGCTCCTATTGTGTCCTGACCTCACACTGAGCACCTCTGCAAGTATTACTCAACAGGAGGTATTTACCTGAGTATCACTCTCTACACAGGAAGTTAGAACTGGTAACAGTAACCTAAAGGTATGATGAAAGGGGAGAGAAGGAGGATGAATGGATTAAAGAAAGTTCCAGAAAATGCATTTGAGAATCACAACAAGCAGAAGAAGCCAGAGCTTGGGGCCTGATTTGATGGCAAAGACTAAAACCAATTAAATATTACACACAGCATACTTTAATACTACTATTATTTGGTATGTAATACAGTAAAAATACTTAGCAAAAATACATACTATTACTAATTCTGGCTTAGTAGTAGAATAACATTACTACTAAATAAAACACTATATATATATATATATATATATATAGTCATACCAAATGTCTTCATTATTAAAATATGCATTAGCATTAAAATATATATTTACACTAAATAGTATGACTGTACAACATGATTTATTTATAATATCTCAATACAAGCATCAAAAGAAAAGGTATTTGCCATCAAGCCGTCATAAGACTGCCCAAGAGTGACTCAAGTGGACTGAGGCTCCAGGAACAAGAGAGAAGACTGACGTATTGGGAAATGTCTGATGGCAAGTATGGGAATTCTGAACACAGACATCACTAAATGTCAGCCATGATGATGACTGAGCTATGCCCTGTTGGATGGAAATTTGGACCAGCTTTGCCACTGCATCCCAAAATTTGTCTTCTCATCCTAAAATTACACAAATAAAAAAACCCAAGGACCTTTGGGTTCTAAAACTTTTCAGTGGTATGGTTTCACTTCCAACAATGAGTTTTATTTCACTATGAGACTGAGCTGGGAACAGTGCACCTCTGAGCGGAGTAGAGAGGGCACATTTGAATTCTCATCTCACACTGTGTCCCCAGAGTCCCGAGAGTCTTCCAGCTGAAACATCCAGTCAAAGAGGTCTTTATTTGTCACCAGTCTTTGTAGACAGTGCAAAAATAGCCCCCTGAAGACAAGCACGCATTATCAAGGAAAAAGAAAGCAAAAGCTAGTCTTTATAAGAACTAAAAATAGTAAAGGCTGAGAGAGTAGAAAGAACAGGCTATTTCAGGAGATGGCCGGAGACACTGTAGAATCTGCGGCACAGTGCTTAGGCTTGAATGAGAATGTCTCTCCGAGGCTCGTAGTATATTTGAACCCTTGGTCCCAGTCGGCAGAACTCTGGGGGAAGGATCAGGAGGTGTGTGGGCTTGGGCAGGAGGGATCACTGGGTGCAGGCTTTAGGTTTCAAAAGCCCTTCCCTGTTAGTTCTCTCTTCTCCCGGTTGTGGATCAAGATGTAAACTCTCAGTGACTGCTCCACCACCATGCCTCCTGCTGACTCTGAAACTGTGAGCCCCAAACTAACTTTCTTCTGTAAGTTGCCTTGGCCATGGTATCTTATCATAGTAACAGAAAAGTAACCAAGACACACAGTAACCAAGACACGCAGTAACGACTTCATGCTGTTCCTTGGGAGTCTGCTGTGGGTCTCTCTGTTTTTGCCTTTTTTTTTTAATCACTCAGAAGCTTAGGAAGGATCCATTCTGTTTGTCTTGTAAAGAATCCAGAGGGCCAGAGGGATGGCTCAGTAGGCAAAGACACTTGTCACCAGGTCTGACCACCTGAGTTTGGTCTCCAGGACTCACCTAGTTGAAGGAAAGAAGCATCTTTTCATCTGACCTCCACATATTCACCATGGCATGCATGTCAAACCCATAAATAAATTAAAATATAATTTAATTAAAAAAAATCTAGAAGTAGTTCATTATTCAGTTCTTAGCAACAATGCAGCTTTGTGGCAGAATTAACTGCCCCTATGAATCACTGTGTTCCTAAGTTAAGGCAGAAAGAATGAGTTTGGCCCCCCAGGGAGAAAGGCAGAACTTCAAATGTTAAGATGATATGGGGTGGGGGCTATCCAGAGTAACGTGAGATGCCAGGAGAGAACAGACCAAGGTGGGTTGTTTCTTTGGCAAGAGTACTTGCCGAAGAAAACTGAAACAAAAGCTAGGAAATTTTAAACAGGTTCAAACAATCAAGTAGAAGGAAACTGACATGGTGGAGAGACCCCAGCATTTCAGGAGAGCAGATGTGCCTATCAGGTGTTGACGGTACCCAGAATACGAGCACATGAGGCGCAGAGGTGTGGGGAGAAAATGAGATCTGGACTCTAACTGCCACGGTGTAAGAGAGATGCAGAGGTAGGAAAATCTGAGTGAGGGTGGCTGAAAGGGAGAGAGCCCACTTTTTAAAATACTCAGCTGGGTCCCTCCTTGGGAAGCCAGCATGTGGAAAGATGTCACCAACAGATATAATCTCTAAAGGAGGGCAGTAGATAGAGAGAGAATCACTCTGGGTGACTAGCCTCTGACTCTGTGATTGTCTGAATGACAGTTAGGTTGGTCTGGAAGACGTTGCAGTTTTACAGCTATGTGCCTAGGTCCTCTGAAGACAACCTTTCATCTGTACAGCTATTCATATAACTCTTGTCTCTAGGAAAAGAAAGGAGACCAAATATAGATACACAGAGGCATGCATGAGAGGAAGAGACGGACCTTTGCCTGAAGGATGCTGTCAGTGTCTCAGAGAAGCATCCCTAGATGTGTGGGGTTTGCTTATAAAACCATGACGTCACTGACGACGATCATGACAAAATCTCTCAGTGCTGAGACTAGGCACACCCTGGCTACTTAGGCACTCCTGTGTTTTCTGCTTCCCTTTCCTGGTGGCAGGTACAGCTTCCAGCCTGCTGCAGCTCTGGACTGTACAGGATGAAATGGTTTTGTCACCATAAAAAAATGCTAATGCGTTGATAGTAAACATTTCTACTTGAAGTTCTGCCAGCTTTTATCATGCTGGATGATAAAATAAAAAACAACCGTCTAGTGAAATAGCGATATATTTGAGAGTAGGAAAAATTACAACCTAGAGTGATTTTGACTGCAGGAATAAACATTTCAGGCAAAATAAAATTTTAATATGGAAATGTTGACAGATAAAAGAATGTTAGTGAGCTCAAGATAATTAAGTTATACCAATGTCATCTGATTTGTATTTCAGAATCCCTGGGCCTTTTGCTCAGCTGTCTATGTCCACCATCCAAACGACCATTGTTCAACTATCTGTCAGGGCTCATCCTGACAGAGAGAAAACTGACCAGGCGAGAAGAGGATTCCATGCAGCCCTCCATTTTCTAGGTGAACTAGAGAGCGAAAGGGACTGCTGGCTCCCGTTCTTTAGGATGGTAGCAATCTCCCCTCCACCCTGAAGGTCACATTAGCTGGTTTTGAAATTTACCTAACAAGGTCATTTTTTTTCTAAAATGTTCCAGGTCAGGAGATCTTTAGGATCATAGATTCGGGAACACTATTCCCCAGACAGTCTTCAGGTTCTGATTCAACCTCCATGTATGGTTCCCCATCTGCCCTCATGACAGACATCTCTGGATCACATGTCCTTGAATCATGGCAGGGTTTCAATCCCTCTGCTTCATCAAAGTCCAGCACTTGACCTCAGTGCCAGCCATCTCCTGCAAACCTCTCCCTGGGACTTCCATTAAAACTTGAATATCTTTACGATGGCGCCCTGAATCTTGTCTCTCCGGCAAACTAACACATCAGATAGAGCTTCTACCGACGATATGGATGTCATTCAAGTCTTGTGCTGAGACGTAACTTAGGTTCTGCATAACCAGTTTCCCAGGGAGACAACACAGCTTCCTGCAGTGGCTTCTGAGCTACAGGTTGATGATACAGCATCACTACATAGAGGTTTGGGCTCACTGGAGCCAGTCTGTAGTCCAGCTTTGGCTGTAGTGTACCTTCCAGTGACTATATTTATTGTCTGAAATGATAATTACTGAGACATGGATATTTGTTTGACTTTTAAGCAAATATATGTTATACAGCAGTTAATGAGGAAAAATAGCTCATCTTAAATTTTCCTTTACTTTCATTGCTGACATTTATTTAATGCACTGGTTGGGTCAGACGGTAGATTGTACGTTTTCCAGGATTTTGTCATGCAATCCTAAGTTCCATTATTATTCTCACTTCAAAGATGATCAAGAGGTTCAGCGCAAGTATGCAACTTCTCCAAGGTCACAATTGTGTATTGTAGAAGATTTATCAATTATCAAGAGAATAGAAAGAAAAGCGGGATTCCCTGTAAATCCTGCCACCTCAACTCACCACCGTGAACACTCGGCTATGTTTGTTTCTAAGTGTTCCCTGTAGGAGAGCAACTTATGAAGCTGTCTGCCTGTCACAGTTTGGTTGGGAAATGTCCCTCTAAATTTTTATATGTTAAGTGCCAACTTCATGCATGGATTAATGTGTAGATGAGTTTAAGCTGAAAGAACTATGAGAAAGGGGGGTCTTTGGGGAGGGAGTGGGTCACGATGGGCTTATCTTTGGAGTGCACATGATGCTGCTGTACCCTTCCTCTCTAGTTCTGTCTGCTTCCTGTTTGCCAGGAGGTGTGTATCTCTGTTTTACCACAAGTTCCCTGGAATTGCATTCTGCCTCTGCACATGCAGGCCCAGAAGCAACACAGAAGCCTCTGTCCAAATGAATCCTCGCTCCCTTGCTTTCTTGGGCATTTGTCATAGTGATGAGATGTCACTGACACTGCCTTTCACTCAGCACTGTGTAGGAATGGCTCACTTCATTTTTAATTAGGGGTGCTGCATTACTGTGTAGCTATACTTGAATGTGTTCCCAGGAGCCTGTCTTCTACACTTAGGATCCTTATAGAACTTCTGAAGCTCAAAAGGAGCCTGAGCCCTAGTTCTGATCTTTGAAAACCTGCAATGTAATTGCAAATCAATGGGGTTTTTTTTGTTTGTTTGTTTTTTGTTTTTTGGGGTTTTATTTTGTTTTGTCCCCCCCCCAATGCCGTTTATTGAAGGAGGGAGGGGGTCTTAAATACAGGCTTACAGCACAATGGGAGAACTCTGGAGGGCAGAAGTTCGTTACCGATGTTTTACAGTCTTGCATCTAAGCTGTTAACGCCCATTATGCAGGATACAGAGACAAGAATTTTTCAGTGTTGTTGACAGATAGTTTCTCTGTCTAGCAAAATGTGAGACACTAGCCGAGTTCTTTAACCTTCTAAAATCTGTCCTCTGGTCTGTAAAATGATATTACTACTTACCCTTAACAAGTATTGAAAAGATTGGTGATCTTCCATGCAAACCCCTCTCTGGGTGCTGGATGCAGAGCTATGCTCACCGGGTAACATTGTGTGTATTCCCAATAACCACTCCTTCTTAGGCCTATAAATGTGTGTGTTAAAGAGGATTATATTAGTTTATTGCAAAGTTCACTCAGCCCATCAGTGTAGATGTATGATTGCAAGATGATCTTGAAATATTTTAGAAAATTATCAATCAAGTCTCATATTGTGGAAGCAAAACTTGGAAAGATTTGTCCATGGCTACACAGGTAGAGTAAGTTCCCCTAACTCTCTACTCAATACCTCCTCCTGACACTATGCAGGTAAAACCAGCTTGTCTAACTCAACTCTCTAGTCACCCCCCCCCCTACACAGATGGAACCAGCTCTCCTAACTCTCTAATCACACACACACATGCATGCACGCACGCGCACACGTACATGCACACACACTACACAGGTGGAACCAGCTCTCCTAACCCTCTTTACTCACTCTCCCCTAACTACCTTGCATTGCTAGGTAGGAATCAGTGGTGAACTCTTTACCACTTCATATAAGTGGTTTGGGGTCTTGATCTGACTATGTGCACAGCTGTGATACACTGAAGAGTAAGTCATAGGTCATGCTGTTCTTAGAATAAAAGAGCAACACATTCAGGAGAATTCTGAATAGTGCAGTAGATTAGAAATTATCCTTCTGACATTTCTTATGCATTTTTCATTTGATTTGAACTCTTGAGAAAGAAAGGGATCGACTTAAACTGAGTATAACTGGATACAGATACACAATACGTATGTGCATATGTGTATGCATATGTGAATGCATGTGTGTATGTATACTGGTGTGTGTGCATATCTGTGAATATGTGCATGTGTGCTTGTGTGTGTGCATGTGTGTGTATGGTCAAAAGGTATTTACAACTTGGAATCTTACTACATTGAGTAACCCCTTGAACATGTGCTAACACTTTGAATGTGGAACAGGGCAAAGCTTGAATGGGTCCTAACAGAGCATGAGGCTTTCAGACAGCTGCAGGATATTGGAAATGAGGAAAGGAAAAAATAGTTGGTGTTTTTGTTGTTGCAAATTTATGATGTTCCAGGAACTGTGATTCCAGGATTAAAATTAAAAAATCCCAATATTCCCAGAGGCTGTCTTCATTGATAAAGAGACTTGAATACATAAGAAGGTGGGCTCTCTGAAGGCCTCTGACAAAGCAGCAGCTGATGATTTATAAGGATGAGTCTGCAGTCCAGAGGAGTGTGCAGACCCCGACTCACACCTGCAGATTGCTTCCTGTGATCCTGGAGAATGTTCCAGGGCAATTTAATGAAATCTGGTTCCAGGCCAGAAGAATGTGCTGCAAGGCTGATGAAAGTCTGATGGGCATTCTGCCCGAGAAGATTGTGAGAAAATGAACCAATGTTTTCCACCATGGCTATCAGATCAAGAGAGCTATGTCTCAGTAACAAAGAAGGGGCCACTGTGTATTGATAACAATTGGTAGTTAATAGGGTATTGTATTGAGTTAATCATCTTTCAACATAAATGTCCGAGAGGAACATCAGACCATTTTTCAGTGAAAAACAAGTTGTTGCCTGTGTGGTATATTTTAACACAGGGCTGTGCATCTAGCTAAATATAAATCCCCCACTTTCTGGTCTTTTCTTCCTTAGCACCCCCTTACCTCCTCAGGAAGATTAGGAATGGATTACTTCTTTTTAAAGTCCTTTGTCTACATTTTGTTTTCTAGTGCATTTATTTATTCAAGAGTTTAACTTAGATTTCCTGATTAGCCTTTATTTTTCACAGGGCAATACACAAAAGTATTGGCATTTTGTGCATATCCTCCAAGTATTTATAATATTATCTCCTTTGAACTATTCCTCTTCTTCAAATGCCTGTTTGGGATACATTTTGTTCTCAGTCTACCAAATTTCTTTTGATGCTAAAATATCCATCCCTCTCAGTACATGAGGAGATGTTGTTGACGGATGATAATTGTGTGTCATCACATCGCAATCTGAGTGACAATTGAGTAAATGAGCAGGTACTCAATAAATACTGCTATCATTTTTCCTTGATAGCTAAGAGGGGAACCTAGCACCACCCAATCAGTAGCTATTTTTATATTATCCACAATGAAACTATTCACATGAAATGGCAAAAGGCAAGGAGATAATTTGGGCCAGAGGAAACTGCTTCTGAATCAAAGGTTGTTGATGTTCTCAGGCCACTTGGACAGCCAGGGCACCCCTTCTCTGATTGCTATGAGTGCTCCCATGATGGCTCATCCAGCCTCCTCTTTCAGGGATTGCCTTCAACTGCACCATTGCTGTCAGAATATCAGAGGGAATGAAGCCCTGCCCCTTGCCTCAAGTTGGGACATATTGTTGCTGCCTGCCATTGAGTGCCCAGTGGATCCAGCTGAAACTGAATCCTCCAGTGTTTCAGCCCCTGCTCAGCTTTGTCCCACACCCAAGATGACTTTCAGTTCTCCTTTCCTCACACAAGACTCCAGAAATCTCACCACCTCAAGCTCTGCTTCTAGGAACTCAAACTCAAGACACACTCTCAAATAACCATATAGCCTGTAGTCTACACAGTCTGTATGCTCTTCTTGTGCAATGATTAATAAAAACAAACAGCCAGGGCAGAACACAGTGGTGGAATTATCAAATAGTTCTTTAACAAACCCAAGATATTCATTGTAAAAATATTTACAGGATGATAAAAAAAAACTTCACATACCATAATCAAGGTAAAGCATTGTGCAATTTCTTCAAGTACAGAGAAAAACAAATCTTTTATATTAGCAATATGACAAAAATTATTTGTATCACTTACCTTGTGAGAAATGACAAATGTCAGTATTTGTCTGATGGGGAAAAAATGAAGAAACAAAACAACAATGATGATCAGAAATAAGCCCTTGCCCTGCAGTTATCTGAAATGCCTCCTTGTTTGCATGCAGAAGCTGAAGAGCGGTCATTTCTCACCAAGTGACCATCTTCAGCCGCGATTCCCCATCTTTACAGTGTTTTCAGTGTCAAGGGTGTCATCCTGCTGCTTCTCCCAGCAGACAGAGACTCTGAATGCTCTCCTGTTCTCTAATAGGCTGTGAAACTCTCCAAATTCTATCAGCTCACATCGTCTTTTCCATCATCCAGGAGTTTCTTCAACATGACAGCCCAGAGCCCACACCAATCTGTTTACCCCAAGCCGTGTGGGAGGAAAGGATCTGGATAGTCATGTTTGAGAGCGTCCAGATGTTTCTAATGCATCACTAGTTGAAGAATACCAGATTAAGGAAAATGGCTTAAGTCTCTCCAGCTGCCAAGACCCAGAGCCAGGTTGGGTCAGGCTTTCTTCCACATCAACAAAAGTTCTGAATTTTAACTGGTTTAGAAAAAAAAAAAATGACAGCGAACTCAGTGTTTTACAGAAAGAGGGGTGTGTGTGTGTGTGTGTGTGTTTACTCATGCAGCTCTGCCTTTGAATGAGTTTTGACTAAACCGTTTCAGGCTGTACGACTGAAAGCACTTTTGCCAACTTGAGTTTAGACCTGACAAACAGCTTGACAGACAAAGGCTAAGTGAAGTCTGGCTGTTCTCCAAGAATATAAAAACGCAATCCTTCAGTTTGTTTACCTAAGATATGTGCCCATCAACACAACTCAGGAGAACAACACTAAGTTCTCAGCAGACAGCAAGACAATGGTGAAGGATGTTTAGGAACGGACTGAGGTTTTGTCCTAGGCTCAACAATTAACTAGTTGACATTCTTCTGAAACAATCTTTTCTTCATATTTTTTTTTATCAAGATTAACTTACAGAGAGAATTTCCCTGGTCGTTTTGAGTTCGTTGGTGAGAAAATCAAAGGGATCTTGCTTTTAGAACTACCATGGATCTGAGTATGGTCTCCCAGCTGCATCAGGTGTGCATTGTTAGAGAATGAGGAGGATGGAGTGTCTGACATTCCACCTTGAACCCAGCGGGGTGGGGTGTGGGGGTGAGGGAGGGATGCTCAGAACTTTGGAATCAAACAAGTTGCTTAATTCTCTGTAGGTGGGAATCCAGTGCTGATCTCAACCTGGCTGAATGGACGACAGCTGAGCCTCAGATAATCCCTCTTACCTCCTGGTGCTCAAGACCAGTGGTTCTTCAACTCTTGTTGTGGACTCTTTAGCAGTGTGGTGAAACCCTTGGACCCCATTTCAGATCCTCCAAGACTATAGGATCATGTAGGAAATAAACTACATTTAAACACAGTTCTGACTCAATATTCTCATTATACAAAATCCCCCATGACATCTAACCACAGGGTTCATTTCATTAGAATCTACCACAATCTAAACATTATGCTTGGGTTTATGATACACTGAGCTCATAATGTGTACTATTTAGAGCATGAATAATGGCTAGCAACCCCCTTGTTGGCTCAAATAATTTTTGATTTGAATATCCATGTTTTGTTTCCATTTCCCTTACTATACCCCAGGACTGATTATTTTAAGCCTATCCTCAGAATTAAAGACCCCATGACTTACGTGCCTGGCTTTCTGGGGGCAAGACTTTTATGTTGCGGTTGGCTTCCTGTGATGATCAAGCTAGAGACTTGTTCATTTCAAAGGTGGTGTCTGTGTCATGGATCCCTAAGAGGAAGTCTGGGGTGACTTTTAGATAAACAACAACGCATCTAAGACAGAAATTAACATTCATTGCTTTCTTTCCCTTGTGGATGTGGACATTGCTGTTTCAGCAATGTCCTTCATTCTCAAAGACTTCCCGGGTGACCTGGGCAGGAAAGCAACACGGGCTGTTGATTAGACTCTTGGTCCCTCCGTGATCTGCTTACTTGAGCCCATGGGTTTCTGACAAACTCTGTAGTTTTCTGTCTCATTGTGTATTTTGCCCCCAACTAGACTCTTAAAAGCATGCAGCACAGTTTTGAGTCAGTTTTTAACAGTGGCAAAAGAGGAAGTGGGGTTAAAACAGTTTTGGAGCACAATGTACGACTTATGTTCTATTTGAAGCTCACAAAACAAATATCAGTCACTATCAAAGACTGAGTATTTACTCAATTACTGTTACTCAAAACACTCATGAGCAAATACTTCCTGTTAGGTGCTAGCTCACAGCCATGTTCTTTTAGAAGAGAAAGTTCAAATCTGTAAAATATTTAAGGAAGTACCTTTAAAATTACCACACATGGTGGGTAATATACACTTGAGATCATAACATTTAAGAGGTTGAGGCAAGGAGATTGCCATGAGTTTAAGGCCAGCTTGAGCCATATAGAAAGTCCTAGAACAGCCTAAGCCCCAGGGTGAAACCCAGCCTCAAAAACCATACAAATTTTTGGTCAGAAACCTTTGGCTTCTTTCTGGAAGGAGCATTATCCACCCACTTCTTACGTTTATTTGCTTGCAGGTTTATGAAACAATAGATTCACAAAGGGCTTTTTTTTCACAACTCCTTAATTTTGATTAATCCTCCCCTCCTCTCTCATAGCCCCTAGTCTGGTGGTTCTCAACCTGTGGGCTGTGACCCCTTTGGAGGTTGAAATGATCCTTTTACAGGGGTTGCCAAAACCACTGGGAAACACAGATATTTACATTACAATTCATAACAGTAGCAAAATTACAGTTATGAAGTGGCGATGAAAATAACGTTATGGTTGGGGGGTCACCACACCATGAGGAGCTGTATTAAAGGGCGGCAGCGTGAGCAAGGTTGAGAGCCGCTGCTCTAACCCCTGTCCCCATTTAACCCTTTCTACCCTTGGTGTCCTCCACATTCATTATCACTTACGTTGTTCCACTGTCTCCCCTCACTGAAGGCCTCTTTTTATCCCTTCCCTATCACACAGACCGCACGTCATGTAAACAAATCCCTAGTGATCATCCATCCCATCATAACCCAGTCCTACCTCTGCAGAGCCAGCTGGACTGTAAGTCACATGACCCTTTCTAGGTTCTTACCCTTTGTGGACACTCCAGTTTAGCCATGCTAATCTAAGAATCTGAAGGTAGAATGTGCACATGACAGAGAACATGCAGTATTTGCTGATTTAGGTCTTGGTTGCCTCACTCAGTATAATTTTTCCAGTTCATATGGTTTCCTGTAATTTTCATTTATCACAGAGGGTTCTTTTTGAAGTGGGCAGCATTAACACCGAGACTCACAGCTAATCAAAGTGATGAAAATTAAGGGACTGTGGAGCCTCCAGCCCTAAAAGAGTCACCTGCATCATCCCATCATCCTTCCCAAAGCTCCGGAAACATCAAAGAAGAGGGAGCAGAAATAATGTAGAAGCTGGAGCTTTGGGGGATTCCTCTGAAACACTGCCTTCTGGACACTGTGCCCGTGAACTCACAGAGGCTGTGCTTACCTGCTTAAGACATGCGCGTGATCGGGCCTGTCGCTATTTGATTATGCCTGTGAGAGGTGTTCGTGAGGCTCCGCCTCTCACTGAGAGTTTGTGGACAGTTGCTGGGTGTGGGGACTGAGACAGTCATCATTTTCTTCAATGGCCAGTTACCCAGGTTCCAAAAACTAACGTTTATGCAAGCAACCCCAATTACCCTCAGTGGGTAAGAACAAAAAGAAAGGAAATTAAAGCAAAGGAGAGAAAGGGATGGAAAAGAATGCATAGTGGGCATCACACCAAGCTGCCTGCTCAGCACTCACGTCTATAGCCTCAGATCAATGCTTCTCTGAGAATTTATCAGAGAAGGTTGTTTTTGTGGCTGGCAGCACTTAATACAGAGATTCGCAGCTAATCAAAGTGATGAGAATAAGTGTCAATGGAGTGCCCAAAACTCAGTGTACACATCTATGAAATTGTCAAAGGATGATAAATTGATTAACCAGTAATAAAGAAAAGCAAAAATGCATTTGCCTTTTAGTAACTTCCTGTTTATTTTCCACAGTCAAGGTAAAGTCAGTATCACCAAAATATTGCTGCTTAAATGATACCTCGTACATACGACAAAAGTATCATTTTTCTACAATGGGAAAGTCATATGTTTTTGGAATCACCATTTATTATTAATAGTATGTTTTTGCTCTTTATCATCATGTAAAGAAAATATAAGCTGCTCAATGAGGCAATTAATACAATGGTTTTATCTGTTTTTGTAAGCTAAACTAATATTAAGTGCTTTATCCGTCTTGTAATTTCTTCTCCATTGTAAATGTGTCTTTGATGGAAGCCATGACTCACAGAGAAAGGAAAAAGACTAATGGCCAAAGTTGCCCCCTCTATTTTGACTGCCAGTGCATATTAGTTAGTACAAACTTAGAGTTGCTCTAACAGAAATCTTCCAGATTCTCCTGCTTAAGTGATGGAGACATCGAGGTCTCCTCCATGCTCAGCATATGTGGAACAGCTCCACTTCTCAGGTATCTCTTCAGCAATTCAGTAGAAGCACTGCTGTCTTAACACACAGGTTCCAAATTGTCCTGGGTTCACTGTGTTTGAAGTGCATGGTGTCTTCAGCAATAGGGACTTAATTTCTACCTCTGGGAGGAAGCCAAGAGCAACAGAGGGCTTCCCATGTCCGGCATTGGGTCTTTTGTTAGTTCGTCTTTTTCAGAGTCCTTATTGTTATTTTACCTACCTCTCTCCTTCTGTATTTACCTCCCTCCCCCTCCTTAAAAAGTTGCCCATTTTACCGTTTCCCCATCAGATCACTTGTATCCTGCCATTCTCCCTTATACTCTTCCCCGAGGACCAGCTTTCGTGACACTAGAAGGTACTATGTAAGCTACCAAAGGAAGGAAGCAACCAATAGGCCTTTCCTGCTATGATGGCTATGAACCACATCAATGACCAGCATACCACAATAACTATAATGAAGCAGTAGTGGCACAAATACCTTGGCAGCAACCAACAGCTCTCTAATTGGACTTAAAACCCCCTCAACAAGAGGGAAACTATGCCTGGTGCTAGAAACCTAGCTGACTACTCAGTGCTAATAAAATCATGGTTATTGGGGAGAATCTTCAACTACTAACTTACTAAACCAGCATAATCTCTAACAACAATCTATAGACATTTGTCCTTACACCTACAGATAAGTGTATCCTTCACCCCTCATCAAGGAAACTTCTCTTTGCAACAGAGACCTGTTGTGGGATGATCCTTATGTACACTGTGAATATGTATTGTTCTCATTGGTTGATAATAAAGCCGTTTTGGCCTATGGCAAGACAGGGTAAGGTTAGGTGGAAGAATCAAACTAAGGACTCAGAGGAGTCCAGTCAGATGCGAGCCAACCACCTAAGAGGCAAGATGCCAGAGAATCGGTAAAGCTATGGTCATGTGGCAATACATAGATGAATAGAAATGGGTCAATTTAAATGCAAGACCTAGTTAATAATAAGCCTGAGCTAATGGCCAAGCATTTTGTAATTAATATAAGCCTCTGGGTGGTAATTTGGGAAGCAGCTGCCGGGTATTTGGGAACAAGTAGGTGGGAGAGGACCCTCTGTTTACAGAGACTATAACAGAAAACCACAACCAGTGAAAATGCGGAGTTGTGGAGTCCAGGCCCAGTGGACACATCTACAACACTCCCACACCTAAGGCTCAAAAAACATTACAGAAGAGGGAGCAGAGAGATTCTAAGAGCCAGAGGACTGGGGATTTTGCTGTGAGATTGTGCCTCCTAGTGACAACAGAAGCTGCATCCATAAAGTCTCACCAGTATGATGGGTCAAACATGAGCTCAATGAGGAAGACACCAATGAACATTCCAAAAGGCATGGGGAAAAGCCCATGAGGCCTCAACCCTACACAAAGAACGACAGACAACTGAGGAAAGCTGGGAGGGGGCGAGGTGGCCTTCCCCAGATTCGAGCACACCAATCGGTTGTCCATTGCTGAGTGGTCAGCCCTGGAAACAAATGCAGAAGCAGCATTACACAAACCGAGCAGGTTATATTTAGAAATAGATATGGATATTCATGTATGCACATGATAACAATTAATGAAAAAGAGGCCATACATTTGAAGGAGAGTGGGGAGCTATGTGGGAGGGTTTGGAGGGGGCAAAGGGAATAAATGCTGCAATTATTTTATAATCTCAGAAATGAAACAAAAGGAAAGGCGCACACTCACACAGTTAAAGGACAGATACCACCAAGTGGCTGAGCTAGGCCACCAGGAGACCTGGGGGAATCTAAGTTCCAACCTGGCAGCTGTGTACCCAGCTGAAAGGCTAAGAAGGAAAACAAAGAAAGGAGATCTAAGAGAAAAGTGCTTCTTTCCAACCATCTGGGTCTGCCCTGCAGCCTATAGTTTGTTTTCAGTTTAGAGAAGGATGCATGAACATCCATAATCAAATACAGATCATTCTCTATTTATATTGATTGACCTAAAGTGTTTTTTTTTTACTTGACAAATGATATAAAAGCTATATACAGTCAATAAAAACTTGGATTCTGACTATTTTCTCAGGCTAGTAATAGGTGGTAATGTGCTTTTTCTTATGGTGCTAGGCAGGGGAAGCCCAGCTGCAACTCTCACGAGTCATGTGATCATAAAGGTTAACAATGGATATCCCATGGAGGGTTTTATTTCTAAGCCACCACATTTGATGTTCTGCAGGTTAAATTATAAAATGCATTTTGATTTAGAATAGTATCAGTTTTATCCAGTTTGTGGGGATACAAGCTTACAACAAGTTGAGATACATCCCAACAACAAATTATTACAACCTTCCCATGTGTTGGGTTTAAGAAAAGTAGGTATTATGTATATAAACTGTTTCTAATGTTTAGACATTTTTAAAAAGTCTTGTTATGACAATTTATATACAAAATAGAGGAAAGATTTCAGACTTTGATTTTTTCCATATGTTCAAAAATGTCCCAATTTTACATTTACATTTTTTATAATTACTCAGAGTTAAGAATAGATTTGGCCTCTAGAATTCTGGTGGAACATGTTTTAAATTATAAAAATGTACTAACCACCCCCATCCAGGAAGTGTTTACATTCTAGTGTTTGATTTAAGCTTTTTACATACATTATTCCCCATGTCATAACAAGCAGGCACAATCCATCTAGTTTAGTGCGTCAGAACACTGAGCTGCATAGAATTTAGGTAACTTGGCCAAGTCCCAAGGAGAAAAGTAGGGAAGGGACACCAGATCAGACTGATTCTGAAGTGTCTTCTATTCATCATCTCACTTAATCCTCTTTGCAGCTCTTTAATGTACACAGCTGGTCTTTTTCTCATTTAATAGAGTAGAGCAGTAAGGATGAAAAAGTTTAAGTGGCTTACCCCCCCCCCAGAAAAAGAAACAGTTATTAAGTTAGAAAGGGAGGGTTTCTGGTGGTAAAACTCCTCTACACTCTTTAAATACAACTATCCTTGAATTAGCTTAGCATTATGTTTACAACTCCACCCCTCCCTTCTAGATTCAGATCTACCACTCACTACAACACAGGTACCTGCCCCTGAGATTTTGCCCCCTTCATCAGAAGCTCAAACCAACAGGACGACCAGACCTTAGGCTGGAACCAAAATAAACCTTTCTTCCTTATAATTAGCCTGCGCCAGGTCTTTCATTATAGCCACACAAAGCAGAAGGATGCAACTGTTACAGAAGTGCCACTTATTAAGCCATTTTCTAGGTGCATTTTCTCTAAAACACTTCAAGCACAGTTTCTGTAAATAGGTACTGTTATTATTGTTATTTCACTGATATGGGAAAAAAAAGACGAATAAACTGGTCCCGTTACAGCACTGGACTGGTCAGAAACAGAATACAATTTTGAACAGCTATGTGGCCTGTAGCCATTATTACACCATGTCTCTCCAGGGTTAAACTAATCATATTTATGAAAGAGGGGAAAAAAAAAACCTTAGTAAGTTGAAGTAACTCCTCTTAGAGGATTCCTTTCCAGTAGGGAATTAACACAGCTATGCCTTTTTTTCTCTTCTAGATCTTCAGAGTCAAATTGATTTATTTGGAAAATTCTTCTTTAGGGTGTCAAAAAACCTGACTTCAATGTTTATGATTCTGTGCACAGCTAACTCCCCCTCTCTTATTTTAATGCTGCAACATAGTTAAAATTAAACTTCATTTTTTTGCTGTCATCAAATTGTGACTGCTGAGAGTGCTATCACCATTTGTTATAATAAACAGGTCTGGTCTAACAATGCTGAGGGAATGAATTCTGACAGCCCTAGAAGGTAAATATGAACAATTACACAGTAAGTTCTCCATAAGTGATGTAATGGAATCATTTCACTTCCATGATGTGGAAGTATAGAAAGTTGTTTTTGTTTTTTTTTTTTTTTAAATGAAGAAAACCACAGCCCAGCGTTCTCCTGTGCTGCCTCTCATTTTGTCAAAGATATGGCTGTAAAAGGTACCTCAAAGGCAGGCTTTCACTTGCTTTGTGTAGACAAATTTCTAAATGGTCTTATTATATATAAAAAAAAAACATGGAGCAAAATATAGGAGTGCAAGCCTTAGAGAGATTAGGGAAATAGTGAGAGCCATCACCAGCCAACCTTACCTCACCAACTCTGCAGCTTCCAAATGCAAGTTACTTCCTGTCTACCCATACCTTTATATGTCTTACTGTTCTGCCCTCTCATTGCCTATCTTAGCCCAGTTACCTCACTTCCTTGTCACTGTCTGTCTGTCTGTACAGACCTCCAGGTCTCTATGGTTGGTACTGGGAGTAAAGGCATGTGTCACCACTCTTGGCTCTGTTCCCTAGTATGGCCTTGAACACACAGAAACCCTGCCTGCTAAGTGATCAGATTAAGGACATGTGCTGCCTGACTTTTTGTTTACTTAAAAGGGCTGGCCTTTTCCCCCTGATCTCCAGGCAAGCTTTATTAAAGCACAAATAAAATATCACCACAGCTTTGTGTGTTGCTTTGCTCTGGGCTGATAGCCACTCCATCATCCCTCCATTGTGCAGCACACTGAGATCTCAATCCAGAACTGACGTAGCCTTTAAGGGACGTGTCCAAACCACGGGGGGACAAAGTGGCCCTTCTTTCTCCGCTAGTTTGCTAAACTTAGTGGTTGTCATTCTCTTATATCTCACAGCCTCCTAACCTAGATAAGCAACCCTGCTTCGGATTTTGCCTGTCTCTCTCAAAATCATTGCACATTATAGGTAGGATAGTAGAATGTGAGGATTTAAACAACAAACCTTCCACCTTAACGTATGAACAGAGTTTTGTTTTGTGTGATATGCAATAGAACCCTAGAGGATATGAATGCATAGTTCCTGTGACCTCAAGGCAAGGGAAAGGAAAAGAAGGGCACAGATTTGCCCCCTCTGACATTCCAAGATTTCTCCTGATCTAGAGGGAGCCTGGGACCCTTCAATTCCTCCAGAATGCTTGGATCAGAGCCATAAAAAATACATTGCATTTAGTGAAAGTTGTTGCAACTCACCTCTTAAAGCGAGAATGCCTGGAAGTTAAGTGACTGTAATAGCAGTATCTAAAGGGGGAGAGAACCATGAAAGGGCTGTAGGAAAATGAGGCAGAGGAGTGACTGGTGTCCGGGTCAGCCCTGAGGGTCAGCCCACAGGCAGGGCAGAATCGAAGCTCTTCTAAAGTGTCTCTCAATCTGACTATCAGACCACACAAACAGTAGACTCCAAAGAAGTTAAAATTTCTTCAGGAATCTAATGTTGGGAAAAGAAAAAAGTATCAGTGAGAGACAATTTGTCTCCCTGAGAGCTTTCACACGGTTCTATGCTTGGAGGTGCACAGCCCTGGCCCTCTATTTAAACTTTAATTTCACTCCAGGACCCCCAAAGTGAGACAAAGCAGACTTAGGGTTTTCATAGATCAATTTGTCTCTCTTCCCAATGCAACCACACTTCCCAATATTAATTTGGCTTCTTAAATTGGCTTGTAGAGGATGGGTCCCCAGACCTAGACTGAGTCACAGGTTGTTACCTCCAAGTTTGGTAAGAGTGCAATGCAACCAAAGTGAGAAAACATGGTAACGCTTCAGAGTCCCGGAGAGAATAGGCCTATCAGGACCCATTTTGATTCAAAAAAGAGCAGGGTAGGAAGTGGCTGCTCATGTGGAAACCACTGCAGAACGGTATTTAAAGGATGAGTTCAGAGGACGAAAGAGGAGGCCAGAGGTGTTCCCTACAGCTCTGAGTGAAGCAAAGGAGAAACGGTGAGATTGAAGAGGGTCTTCTGGTAGGGCATGCAGATCACACGGGGCCTGAGCTCGGCAGGCCTAATAAGAATTCAGGACTGTATTTTACGTGAATGGGAAAGCTCTGGCAAGTTTCAAGGGGAGGAGTGACATTTACAATGCACCATTAATATTTCAGAGAAATTACTCACACGGACTTGGAGGAAGGAGGTAAATTAGACAGCCTATGGCAGTCGCAGCAGTGAAGTCTTTGGCCATTGCAGAGCAATCAGAGGCAAGAAAGAGGGCTGGATTCTGGAACCAGATGATTGTTAAGGATTGTGCTGGTTTAGTAAATTAGTGGCTGTAGAGTTCACTAGCATGGTTTTCAGTACAGGACATGATTCCCTCCTGTTGAGGGGGTCTTAAACATAATGAGAGAGTACTCAGTGACTGGAGAGGTATGTGTGCTACCATGCCACCCTGAGGGTTATCATGCCATAGGTTGCAGGTTGCTTCCTTCCTTTGGAAACGTGCATGGCACCTTCTGATACCATGAAAACTAGTCGTCAGGGAGGGGGCATTCAGGTCCATTCCAGCTCAGGGGCCTCTGGGTCCTATTTCTGTAGTATATTGTGTCTTCAGCAATAGGGACTTACCTCCTATCTCTTGGGAGCAACCAAGGGCAAAAGCAATAGTCTATATGTTTTGGGAGTCTCTTGGACAGCCCTGACCATCAGAAGAGTGCTTCTCATGTCTAATATTGGGGTTTTGTTCGGTGGTCTTCGGCTCTTGGAGATGGGATCATCAGCCCAGATATGAAAAGTTCATTAAAACTATATATGTGTGTTGTATACTGAATTACCAAGGAAAGATGAAGAGAAGAGAAGGGAAGGGGAAGGAAAAGGAAGGAAGGGGAGGGGAGGGAAAGAGACAGGTTAGTGAGCACCATCAGTTTCTATATTTAAAAGCAAGCATCAGAATGCAAAGGCATATTCCCCCCCCCCAAAAATAGTATTCTGATAGCACAACTCAAGTTCAAGAATAAAGAGATGATAAGAGTTACCCTTAGGTGTTTGTTTGTTTTTTACCACTAGCCTACTCATTTCCTGCTTATATGTCAGAAATTTTGAACTGGGTTTTCTACCGCCGTTTACCTTAGTCTGGTTGTCAGAATAAAGACAGTAAAATATCAGCTAACATCCAGTAGACTCTCTTAAGAAAAGCCCGTTTTGAAGTAGGACACCAAGTAATGTATTTGGATAAAGCGAGTAACACCAGTAAGAACATGTATTTGACACTTAACTGCGGCAGTTCGTGCTTCCAAGAATTTTGTAGGTTTTATCTCATTGACTCTTCCCAATAAAACCATAAGACAGACAATGTTTCTATCAGAATAATTTCATGTAACAAATGAAAAACTGAAAAGGATGAGGAAATCTGTCTAGTAGCACACACTGTGTGAGTGATTAATGGCTAGCAACAGACATCCTCTGCGACAGACATCTTCTGCAACAGACCTCCTCTGCAGCTCCCGAGGAGAGTCTACAAGGAAAGGTAGCTTTGTTCTCCCTGTCTCTCTGTCCCTGTCTCTGTCTCTGTCTCTCGTGTGTGTGTGTGTGTGTGTGTGTGTGTGTGTGTGTGTGTGTGTGTGAGACTGAGGGGTTACCTCTGCATATGTGTGGGTATGCATGTAGAGGACAGAGGTCATCCTTAAATATTGCTTTTTAGGCATGATCCACCTTATTTTTAAGAGATTGTCTCCCATTGGTGGCCTAGAGCTCACCAATTTAGGCTAGGCTGGCTGGTCAGTGAGCCCCGGGGATTGTCTGTTTCCCCAGCTCTAGGATTATATGTGTGTGTGCTACCATATTGGCTTTTTCTATGAGTGCTGGGATCAAACACTGGTGCTTACATTTACTAGAAAGGCACGTTACTTGTAGAGCCGTGTCCAGCCTAACTTGGCTGTCTTCTTAAACACTAAATGTTTTTTTATGTTTTAGCTTAGCTAGGAAGAAAAAGAAAAAAGCATTTCCTGTCATCATTCCAGTCCCTATCATAACACCTCAAACAACATTACAAGAAGGACTCCCTCTTTGATTCCTGAGCCATTTGCTCTAAAGCTAGTCCCCAAACTGGAATACTCTTTCTAGTTTATAATAGAAAACCTATAGAAACCATGGTTATTCTTATCACAAATCTTGGTTCCTTGTGGAAACTCTAGAACTCTTAGAAAAGCAAGCTGGACCTTCCATCTTCCTGCTTCAGGCTGCTGAAAACTGCAACCAGACTTGTACATTCCACCCAATCCAGCAATGTAAACAGAACTTTGACTCTTCATTTAACATTCGCCATAACAGATTCCACGAGGTTGATGGGAAGGTGCTCAGTTTGAACAGTGGCTCATGGCCTACGGCATCTGGGATGTTTTTTATTAGCCTGGCTTGAAAGCAGCCTTCGTGTTTATGAATTTTTTTCAAAAATTACACCCTTTTCTTTAAGTTGCCCATGGGCATAGACACACATAAATCTTCATTAGGTGATGTAGTAATTACCATAGCTCATAAATAAAGTGTGGGTGGCTATGTTGATGACTAGACACACCATTATCCATCAGCCAAGAAGTCAACACCTCAAGGTGGTCAGGAAAAGAGAAACACTGAAATAAAAATGTGTAACTTTAACTTTTCCAAGGAAAACTTTGGAGGAATATCTCTGTCATATGATGCTAGAACAGAGAGACACATTTGTGTCTTTCCCCAATGCCAGACAGGACCAGGAAAACTCTAGCTACAACTGACTAGCAAAAAATTCAGTTATGGCCATTTCCTTGTTTGTAATGCACCAAGCAACCCTGATTCCACTTGCTAGTGTAGCCGTTGGCTGCCATGGAGTCTTTCATCAGAGCTGCCAATACCTACTCTCAGACCACACACTACATTCCACACTAGGCTATTCCAGCTACAGAATGGCAACCCAAGGCTTCCCGGAGCCTAGCAGAAGGCAGGAGCTTTTCCTGATATAGTTTTGATATAGTGTGTATCTGTGTGTTCTTAACACAGTTGCATAAGAACACAGGCAGCCTTATGCCATCCACATAAATGAGTTTCTTACCTGTGGTTGCTGTACTGTTCCTATTGGAACAGGTGGTGGCTGCTCACTTGCATAAACCAGATGTCATCACCCCACCTCCCCCCATCCCACTGCATTCAAATGGACCACACTATTGCTTTGTAAAACTGAGTCACTCAGGGCAAGATTCAGGTTGAAAGCCACTACATACATAATACAGTATATAATAACAAAGAATATGGCTTGTTCTCTACAAGGCGGTATGAAAAGGTTGGAAGAAATCATATAGTATATAATCAAACATGGGAGCCGTTTCCATCCATTGTGATATCTATAGAGAAACCTAGGCTCTTCAGCCAGTCAGTGCTGAGTGTCCATGAACTTAAAGCTTCTAACGTCTGCATTGCTGACACCCATAGATCACATGTGATTTCCCAGCCTGAGGGTTGGTGGAGAGTTTGGGTTACACAGAGACACTTGGGTGTAAACAGCAGAGGGACATGTCAAACTGAAAATCACCCTAAAAGGCAGAAGGCTGGAAAGAGCCTAGATGCTGGCAGAGAAGAAGGAGGAGGAGTGGGCCGAGGCTGGAGATAGCAGTCAATAAAACGATCGTGATGGAGGATCCAATGGTGTCTGTTCATTTAAATAAATTACAAAAATAATGATTCAGAATCCCTGAAATGTCCTATTCATGTCCCAAATGGTGGCACCAGTATGAGAGCATCTTTTCAAAATAATTTGCAGTTTATCTGAATGCAACTATTCTTCAAATTCATTTGACTGCATTGATGACCATGCTGACGCTCACAGCGGGCAAAAGACCTTCAAAGTTCAAGAAATAGCTTCTGTCTGTGCTCCAAATAAGCCCACTAATTACCTAATTTATTTGCCTCTTAGACTAGTCCTGCAACACATCAGAGTTACTGTTAATTATGCATGTTTGTTCTATTGAACAAATAAGCATGAATCTTTTCAGCTCTATTTTTCACATCAGAAACATGAATTCAGTCATTGCTCCCATCTGAGGTTAATAATGGATAGCTAACAGTTCTTGGAATCAAATTACACAGAGAAAAGTAAAGACTCAATTCTTAAAGGTGGGGGAGAAAGTCTATTTTTTCAATATTTTGTAAATCATTACCCCATACTAAAATCTGTACCCCAAAATTGTAGTGGTTTATTTTTATTTTATTAATAACTGTATATCTTGAATCATCCTCCTGCCTCAGCTTCCCAAGTACTTGGGATTAAAGCCACAAGCCTCCATCCGGCTGGCTTTGGCTTTTTTTTTTTTAACTGAGTGTGGGCACGTGTGTGTGTGTGTGTGTGTGTGTGTGTGTGTGTGTGTGTGTGTGTAAGCATGAATATGCTTGTGTAAATTGTGCACAAGTGCATGAGGACATTTTCTTAAAGGAGTTTGAAAATGTATTCCTTGCACATTTCTCTTTCTCCTTCTGGCCTCTAAGGACTCACAGGTATTGTCAATTTTAGATTCTGGGGATCGCTAGGTCTTTTTTCCCTCTTTTTCATCCCCATTGCTGCTGCTTTACTTTCAATAGATATTATTTAATTGATGTAAATAATTCACAACCCATAATCAATAAAGTACAGGCACGGAGTGGACATTTGGCTAGTTTTAACAGCTGTAAATCCCTGTGTAATTTCATTGACATGTGAGGTTCCTCCACACCATTCTCAGCTAAACTCTCCTTGGGATAGCCACAGTTCAGCAGGGTTAGCCTTGCCTACACTAGAACTTCAAACAAAGCAAGCTGAATGTCACTGATTTCTCCTTGGGTGGTTGAGGCTCACGCCCTGCTAGTATTAGGAATTTGTTCCTTCCTATTGCTAAACAGTGACCCATTCTGTGAAAGAGCTACAGTTTGTTTATACATTGGTTGGTTGACACTTTGTTTCCAGTTTGGACCCACAGTAAACAAAGCACAATTAGCAATTTTATGCCAGAACTTTGCTGCCATGTGTTTTATTTATTTATTTATTGCATAAACATGTTACAATGAGATGGAAGGGATTTGATTTCATTTTAAATCTTCCTCCTGTGGATTCTAGATGAGAGAAACAATCTCCTCAATGATTTGCTTGTTTCACTTTCTCCTCCCCACCCTCCAGTAGACAGAATATGTTCCCACATGCTGCAGTAGACAGAATAATGTCCCACATGCTGCTCTCCAGAACCTGGAACTGTCGCCTGGCAAGGCAAGGGGGACTTTGAAGATTTAAACTAAGAGTTTGGGCTGGGCATCTTGTCCTCCTCATTCAGTTGGGCCAAAGTATCACAAAGCCAAGGTATGGGGGTGAGAAGAGGAGGGAAGAGGAGAGATGTGGAGTTACCATGACGCCTTTGAATATAGAATAGGGGCCAGGAATCCAGGACTGTGTGGTGGAGGAGAAGGGATGGAGTAGGTGGAAGGATTCTAGAAGATGGACAAGGCCAGGAGCCATTCTCTCTCAGGGTCCCAGAAAGTGGGCAGTTTCCGCAGCACTGAGTTTGGGGATTCTGTCCTCCAGGATGACAGAGTAACGGATTTGAGGTTTATTTAACCAGTAAAATTTGTGATCATTTATAATAGGAGCAACACACTCTCTAAGCCCTTCCAATTACATTCTTCTGCCTTCAGAAAGACCATTTTCACTTCAAAATCAGGTCATCTCAATTCCCTGTTTAAATGTTTCGTCCAGGACTCTCACATTACATGAAGCCCCTTGCCCTAGCCTCCACCTGCCTATTCCCACTTCTCAGCACTCAGCCCCACTTAACCCCTCCTCTCCACTCCTCAGCATCCCACATTCTCCCCCAACTCAGGAGGGCTGCACCAAACCTTGGTTTCCTTCCTGTTCACCAGGAAATGTCTATTTATCCTCAGTTTTAAATGTACCAATATCTAGTCTAGATGGCCTTCCTAAACTGTCCATTAAGAGTCCAGAATCTTCTCCTAAGACCCTGTGAGACCTCCACGGTGACATTTTGCTATAGTATATTACAATGCTCCCTTATAATCTGCTCCAAACCAGTGTGTTTGTTATCTAATGGGTGACAGAATCCAGATGTCTTAGAGCTGTGTTTAGAGAATGAGTAAGCACGTGGAAGGTTACTGAGTTAAAATCTCAGTGGGCATACAATCTCAAATAATTGCTTTTAGCCTTCTGCTCTCTCAGAAGCTTTTCTAAGGAAGTCATTACCAATCTTTGATTGCTTTATGTTTCTCACTGGAAAATCCCAATGAAATTGGTTATTTTTAGCCAAAATGAATTTTCTCCTTCTATCTTGTCTCTAAGTATTGATGAGATGGTCACTTCCTGTTTATTTTAAAACAAGAATTATGGGAAAATATTGAGAGAAGGTAAAGTGTGTCAAGGAGAGGGAAGGGGGAGACGAAAGAAAGAAGAAGCAGAGGAGGAGAAGGAGGAGAGGAGGAGGAAGAGGAAGAGAAAAGGAAGAGGAAGAGGAAGGAGAAGAAGAAGAAGAAGAAGAAGAAGAAGAAGAAGAAGAAGAAGAAG
>CABHPQ010170603.1:0-14113 GCA_902168405.1 Peromyscus aztecus | reverse complement strand
CCTCCTCCTCCTCCTCCTCCTCCTCCTCCTCCTCCTTTTCCTCTTCCCTTCTTGTTTTGTTGTTCTTGTAGGGTCTTGCTATGTAGCCAGGTTGGCTTTGAACTCCCAATTCTCCTGACCAAGGTACTGCAGGTATGTGCTACCACTCCTGGCTTTCACTTTTATCTTTAAGGATGAAATAACAGCACAACTTTAAAGGAGACTGAGTACTCAGCATGATGATTTCTCTTCACTAAACTCCCTGGTTCATTCCTACTGTTCTTGAGGCTGCTAACCCCCAACTCCATTCATTTTGATCCCAAACCAATTTTCAACTTCTAATAAATGCTGTGTTCTTTTTCTAAAAACACTTAAACCACCTGAAATATTAACATAGACACACTGCCTACCATGAAATTAATAAGGCCGAGATTTTCTGCAGATTCATTTATCTCAGCTCTTGAATTTCACATTACAATTTAATGATTACAGTAGAATTGAAATGCCTGGCTAGGTTAAAGGCACAGCGCTGCAAATCCTTAACCCAAAACCAATCAAATGAAGATGCAGGGGGAAATTCATTTTCCAAGAATGAAGGCCACTCTTAACCTCTTGGTGTTGTGAACTATACACTGGCTTCCACAGAACAGACTGAGTTAGTGCCATTCAAAGGGCGTGGTGTCCGAAGCTGTTTACTCTGCAGGAGGGTGAACTATAAGAATGCCCTCCATTCCTGTTTCTTATCTCATTTTAGCTCTTGATTTTCAGTACGCTTTGGCTAATTGTGGAGATAAATTTAGCTTTGAGTTTCTCCATTAAGAAAAATTCTGTCATTGGGAAACATCGCAAAGAGAATAGCAAGGATTGAGAGGAATGAAAGTGATGTTCAGTGCAGCGGGTCCTGCCAGTGCTTAAAGCAATGAGTGATTAAGAGATACGCGGACAAATGAGGATGGGAGTGATCCTGCTGCAACAGTCACAGATGCTCAGGTCCCTCCTGTCTGGAGAACGAACAGAGCCAAAGTTCTTCTCTCAACTACAAAGCTACGACTCTAAAATGCTATTTTTTACTGAGTAAATATTTCTGAAATGTCTAAAGATTGAATGCATATCTTTCTTATTTAGGTAGTATGTGTATAGTAATATTAAAATATATTCTTTTCTGTTTTTTGAGTTTCCATAATCAAATTCTTAGCAGGAAGGATTACAGTATTTGGAAGGCTGAAGGCTGTATGAATAAAAGAGATGCTCGACGGAAATAATAAATTTGTAGCACACCAGAGCTCAGGTGAATGAAGCATGGTGCTAATAACACCAATGCCATTGGCTCCACCCCAACAGAACTGTGCAGTGCCACACAGAGGAAGAGGTTGCCAACCAAGGAAGCTTTCCCCTGTTGCAGGAATGCCAACCGTTGGTTATAAAGCATCCTATATGGACATTTTAATGAATTGTATAACAGTAGCTAGAAAAACAATTGCAAAGCTTTATTAAAAACCAGCAACATTGGTTTTGGTAGTATACAAAGGAAGAGTGCTGCTTTATGTAGAACATACAAGCAACATAACCAAGCTCACTATATGGGCCAGTAAGGGATTTAAACACATAACTGTGAGAGCTGTGGCTTTTAATGACATTATGAAACTTATTTATGTGTTGTTTAAAGTGTCTCTGTCTTCATCTCTCCACATAACACCCCTACTCACATACAGGGTCATTGTCCAGTCTTGAATTGTATCAATAATTACTGCCTGGTTAGGCAGAAGTCTTTAAGAATAAGAATCTTAGTTTATCTTTTATTTTCCTGAACCCAAAACTGCAGTTTGGGTCAACTCAATGCATATTGACTATGTCATTAAAATAAACACAGTTTCATAGGCTAAGTGTATGAAGACAGATGTGACAAAAGACAGAGCCACTCCTCAAGGTATTCGAAAGACTACTAGACTGTGACAGTTTTTCATGGTCAATTACAAACACTGGGTGGTGACAGGTGACTAATGGTAAGAGGACAGTGAACAGATAAGCTCCTCCCTCTTCAGTTGGGCCATCAAACGGTAGTGCTGTCCTTCTGCACTGCAACACAAAACCACACGGAATTCATATTCTTTGTTATTGACACTTCTAACCATAACCATTAAATGCTATTCATGATTTGAGATGCCGAATGAGCCAGTTGCCTGTCTTGTGTTTCATGTATTCCAAAATTACTATAAAGCAAAACTGATAAACCAAACTAGTAAAACCAAGACAAGTGTTTTTATTGAAAGGAGGTATATGGCTATTTGCAAACTCCTTTAGCCAGTTTTACAGTGAGAATCAGGAGCAAAAAGCAGAGTAGAAAAATTTAAAAAGTTGTACTTTGGCCACAAAAGAAGTGCATATAGAGTAGCCTAAGAATTCAGGGGTTGGGGATATAGTTTATTGTTAGACCACTGACCTAACATGCAAGAAGCTCTGAATTCAGCCTACAGCACCAAAACAATACAGTAAAATAAGTAGAACCTTCACTAGGACAATAGGCAGCAATGTGTGGAGCTGGAAGGATGAAGTCAGAGCTCAGTAGAAACACCAGCAAGTTTGAGATACCAGGAATGTGGACCAAACATCCAGAAAAGCTGCAGGCAAAGAGCAGAGCTAGCCAAAAAAAAAAAAAAAAAAAAGTGGCCATGTAGGCTGCAACCATCAAGGCCATATGGGGTGTGACAATAAGCATCTCCAGTGTGTCACATCACTGTGTGCCACAGACATGGAACAGGTAGCTATGGGCATGCCACACCACTGTATGCCACAGACGTTGAACATGTAACTATGGGCATGTCATACCCCTGTGCACCACAGACATGGAACAGGTAGCTATGAGCATGTCACACTGCTGTGTGCCTCAGAGGCTGAACGGGTAGCTATGAGCATGTCACACTGCTGTGTGCCTCAGAGGCTGAACAGGTAGCTACAGGCTGTTTGGTCTTTGGTTGATCCAGTTTTTCCTTGATGTGGACCCTAATCTTCCTTGTTGAAATAAGAATGTATATTCTCCATAATACTATATTCTGCATATACATATTTTTTCTTGTTTTAATGGGTATATACAGATAAGAGTTTGCCTCGATTCTTGTTTCTTGTAAGAGACTTTGAACTTTTGAAAAGATACTAGAACTCACAAAACTTTGGAGACTCTTGAAGATGTATTAAATATGCTTTGCATTATGGGCTGAATGTGTTTGGGGCCAGGGAAAGTATATTACAACTTGCATGGGAATCGTCGCCACAGGCTCACATGCTGCCGACTTGCCTCCCAGCTGTGGCCTGTGGAGAGGCGGCTGGAACATGGAGCACTAGTGAATGACTCCACTGATGAGTTCCTGGATGAATCAACTATTAGGAAGACATTTCTAGGGAGAGGAGGAGTCACTGAGGACGTGCCTTTGAAGGGTATATCTTGTCTCTTTTTGCTTCCTGGTCACCATGAAGTTGGAGTTCTCCTCCATTACACCCTCCTTTTTGGTTCTTCTCACCACAGGTCACAAAACAACAGAGGCAGGTGACTGTGGACTAAACCTTCTCAAGCCGTGATCCGAAATAAGTCATCCCTCCTTTTGACTTGTTTCTCGGTAGTTTTGTAATAGTGACTAAGTAACTAAGACACATATCTTTGTGTGTACAAGCTCATATAGCATCTGCTTTGATAATCAAGATGATATTCCTTAAGAGAAACTCCACATGTTCCCAAAGATCAGGCACCACATGTGATCACCACCTTCTTACAGTAATCCATTTGCCCAAATTAGTTCAACTTAGAATCAAATCACTTGAAATAGATTACACTTGTGATTTTCCAGTTAAAACATGGGAGAAACAAATTTAAATGAAAAAAAAATATGACATGAGGCAAATTAATTTGAGAATAATTATCACATCATCCAGGATATCCTTCAGTTGGTAAACAGATAAACAAATGATGATATGGACACATAATATTGATAGACGATAATTAGGGAACAAAAATAAATGGCAGTGGTGGCGCACGCCTTTAATCCCAGCAGGCGGATCTCTGTGAGTTCAAGGGCAGCCTGGCCTACAGTGTGAGTTCCAGGACAGCCAGGGCTACGCAGAAAAACCCTGTCTCAAAAAACAAAAAAAAACAAAAACAAAATCAACCAAAACTATGGGCTAAATAATAAATGTGTCTATACGGGCTCATTGCAAAGACCATGCCTCACTAATGCAAGATGTTAAGAACAGGGAAGTCAGGGTATGAGTGAGAGGGCTTATGGGAATTCTCCATTCTTTTACTCAGCTCTTCTTTCCTTCCCTCCTGGTTGATGTTTCCCCTCCCCCTCCTCTTTCTCTTTCTTTTCTTTTAGATAGTTTATTTCACCCTGCAGCACAGGCTGATTGAGGACTTGACTCCTTCCTCCCTCTGCTTCCTAAGTGATGGGATTACAGGGCTGTCACCACACCTCGATGAACTGGTCTATAAAGTGAACATTTCTCAAAACAGAACGTTCACAGTAAAATCTGTCTCTACCACCACACTGGAAGCAAAATTACAGAGTTCAACTGATATGTTGCCAGTAACAGAACTTTTATGTTTTATTGTTATCAGACTCTTGAACACAAAGTTAGTGTTACGGTTTCGATGAGAATGACCTCCATCGGGTCATGTGTCTAAATTCTTTGTCCCCAGTTGTTGGAAAGGACTGCCCTGCCATGGGGGTCATGAACTAACCCTCTGAAACAGTAAGCAAGGCCCCAATTAAATGCTTCCTTTTATAAGTTTCATTGGTCATAATGTCTCCTCACAGCATTAGAAAATTAACTAAGGCAGTACCTTGTAAAACTTTGTAATTCACCTAGAATCCAAGACAGTGTTTACATATGGGAAGGTCTAGTAGTCATCTGATGAATCCCAAAATTGATGAGCAGGCATTGGACTGTCCACAAGCTAACATGTAACCTTAATGATTAAAATTTGAAAATTTTTTTTTTCTAAATCACACTTGATTTCTCACCATACTCTTCCCTCCCCATCTGTTTCTGACCAGCAATGAAGCTGGTCTTAATTTAAAAATCACTACCCACTGGTAATCATGCCAACCTACTGCAAGGCAATAAAAATTCAATTATAGCAACTACATCCACAGCTGGAAATTTAAACAACTGCGGATATTCTTTTTCTCCGGTTGTACAGTGGAGCTTAAACTACATGTCACATGACCAGTGCTGGGAAATCAAGTAAGATGCTTCAAAAGAAGTTTCATTCAAAACAATTGAGAAGCAAACATTTCCATTAGGACACTGCGGTGCTGTGTACTGAGTGGTACACTCCCACTATCTCTTAATGTCCTCTATCTCGGAATGTGACTGTCTTTGGAGACAGTGGCCCCAGGGAGGGAGTCAGATAAAATGGGGACATACCGTGTGAACAGAAACAGTGACAGCTGTGAGTCAAGGAGAGACTTGGGAAGAAACTGAACCACATTTCTATTTTAACTTCTGGCCTCTGGGTCCAAAAGTACCCACTGTGGATTTGTCATGGCAGCCAAACAGACTGAGACATAAGGGGATTTCTACTGGTGGTTCAAGAAAAAAAAAACAAAAACTTCAAACATGCATCCATTGGGAGGAGCTGGCAATTTTGATTGGCTTCCATGACCTGCTGGAGACCCTGCAGTGGTGAAGGGCAGTCGTGCTCCAGGGAACAATAATCAAACATGTGACATTCACTTCAGGTATGAGAGGCACCAGCGGAACCCCAGATACCATCACAGGATGACTTTGAGTTGGGTGAAAAGGTTTCTGCTTGGGATGCTAAACTTCCAGGGTGGAGCACACTTATCTATAGATAGAAAAATGCCTGGTTTCCAGAAAGAAAAGGATTTGAAAAACTAGGGAGGGCAAGAGTTCTCATTAAGTAAATCGGTGCCTAGTAAGTATTTCCCCGACCCCACCACTACTACCCCAAACACACATAGTTTAATCATGAGCCAATGGAGTCCAGTCAACAGAAAGGCAGCTGTAAGATTGCCTTTTGGTGGATAGGCGTCATTAACCCTTGCAGACCATGACTAACTCTATAGCCCCACCTGCTGATAGATCTGGGAAATAGTTAACATACTGCTTGCATTTCATCCCTGGCTGTCCCAAGAGACCTATATGGAGCTGAACCTACCAGAGGTAGGAGGTTTGTGATCATTACTAAAAGGAACATAACAACATGTGCTGGAGAGAAACAAACCACATGCAGGTGGTAATAGGTGAGGAGCTGCATTAGAATCTGCAAAATAAATTTATTTTGTGTATATATGTATGTATTGTGTGTGTGTGTGTGTGTGATTGTGCGTGGGAAGGTGTGCACGCATGTATGTGTGTAGAGGACAGAGATAAATGCCAGGTTTCTCAAATACTTTGCATTTCTACTTTTTGAGACAGGGTCTCTCCCTGAACCTGGAACTCACTGATTCAGACAGACTGGCTTGTCAGTGAGCCCCAAGGGTTATCCTGTCTCGGTCCCCCTCTTCTCCATCTAGAGCTGGGATTACAGATGCACAACAACACACCTGGCTGTTGTTCCAAGGAAAACAAACTCAACCCAACATGTGCAAGGCGAGCACTTCTACTAAAGCTGCCCCGCAGCCCCGGACTGTTCTTTTCCTAACCCAGGAAAGAGACGTGCAACTCTACTCACTTTCTCCATTCCTAGCACTGTGAAAACCAACAGAACTCCACTGTCTTCCAAACCTGTGCCAGGCACTCTGTGGCTGAGTGTGCCATTGAAACACTGTGGTGTGTGTGTGTGTGTGTGTGTGTGTGTGTGTGTGTGTGTGTGTGTATGCACACACATGTATGTGAAAAGGAAGGGGCAGTTCAAACAAGATCTCTGCTCTTTTCTCTACAATTCAATATGGAGATGCTTCTGTACACAAACACACACACACACACACACACACACACACACACACACACACACAATCTTACCGCAAACAAACAAAAAACCCTGATGTCTATTGAAATGAAGCTGAGGTGACTTTACCATGCCTCCTTATGTATATCTATTGATCAAAGAATTGGGCAATTTATAAACCTTACTAAAAACTGAATGTTTCAGAAAAACAAATGTTCATATATATTAGCCAACACTCCCTTATGACAATGCTACCTAACACATAACCCCCATCTCCGTGGCTCCCCACAGCAGATATTCGTTTTAGCATGCAGTTTGGCCACTGTGGGTCTGCATCAGGCTGTGGGCCAACTCCAGGGTCCGCTTTGCTTTATATGCCTCTTATCATGCAGCCAGCAGCCTCCCTGAGCATTCTTCCCATCGAGATGGCAGACGGACAAATGAAAATGCCCAGCCATGCAAACGCATTTGGAATCTCAGTTCGTGGAACATCTGTGAACATTTTCTCAGTCAAGCCATGTCACAGCCCCAAATCTGAAGTCAGTGGGGTGGGGCTGTATAGACACCTAGTCTACTGGGAGGCCACACCAAGGCTGAGAATGTATAGTGCCATTGCACAGTGTGTGTGAAGCAGAACAGCTCGTCAGTGATTGGTAGGAGCCTTTGAGAGCACTGAGGATTAGCACTGCGTGCCCTGCCTTACTGCCAGGTTTCTAGGAACTTTGAATATATGGTTTCGACAAACACAGCTGTGTGCCCGCTAGCTAGCACATTCAGCTTTTCTAACGGGCTGCATAACTCATCAAAGGAATGTGTCTCAAACCTTTGTCTTTTAGTTGACTGAACTGTAATATAAAATTATTTCTTTGACTTTTATTAAGTGATTTTATTGAGCTAATAAAACTAATCATACATGTCAACTAGACATTTATATATATCACCCAGTTGCCAACCTAAGACATAACAGAAATTCCTGAAACAAGCTCCAGGGCCATTACAATATGCCAGGTGAAGCAGAGGTAACTCCATCACCACATCTTTTTAGATCAATCCACTATTTAAGTGATTGGATAATTCATAAAATGTTGCTGGAAATTGAATTCTGAAAGAAAAATACCAAAACATGGCTTTACTGTTGATTGACGGAGGAGTGGTTAGGAATCAATAATGCAGAAGATGCACAACAAAGGATCCATGGCTTAGAAAGTCCAGCTAAACCCTCCGTGTAGAGATGGTGCTGTGGAGAGCCAGGCGTCCAGGTGTTTAAAATGAGAGCTTCCAAAGGGCACATGATTCAGCATTAACCACTGATGGCTGGATACTGCCATGATGTGGCAACCCCGCAGCACATTCCATCCTCTCACTTTTCACCTGCTCGGCGGTCCTCTTTGTCATGCTAATTAACTAAGGTAAAACCAGCCACCTTATACCTTGGCCAGTAGTCATCTTACTGTCCATTTTTACTCTCAGACCAAATTCTCCACCCAGGCCATGTGAAACAAGGATGCGTTCACCAGTACATTCATAGAAAATTAATGTATTTGGTGAGCCAAGCAGTGGTGGTGTATGTCATTAATCCAAGCACTTAGGAGACAGATACAGATAGATCTCTGAGTTCGAGGCCAGCCTGGTCTACAGAGTGAGTTCCAGGATAGCCAAGGCAATACAGAGAAACCCTGTCTTGGGAGGAAAAAAAAAGAAAAGAGAGAGAGAGAGAGGGAGGGAGAAGAAAGAAAATTAATGTATTGGAATATTTATGAAAAATAAAATAAAACTAAGATATTAAAAAGTGCTACTTTTTCTATTGCACTTGCACTCCCTGTTTTTAGTTTGCATTTTTCTCCCACGGCCGACTCATTAAACAAGCCACCTTTAACTTTTCCTTGTCAAGCAAAATAACGGGATTTGGTCCCGTACAAAGTCATGTGTTGCTTTCACACTCTGCAACTTTTAGGAAGCAGCATGAAGCTGGCACAGGTACTGTAGGATACCTTCATTCCAAACAGGAACCGGGGGCCTCCAGAGATGCTCTGTGTCCATGTGCAGGACGGCAAAGCTAAAACACACACTCACAAGCCCGTGTTTGCATTACAGACCGCATGCCTCTTCCTTCTGCAGATTAAGGGTGTCATTCCTAAAAGAGAACCTGTAATTTAGAAAAAGAACCCCTGAAAATAGTGCCAGGATAAAAAAATAAATAAATAAATCTAAGACAAACAGCAGGTGTTACTGTCTAGTGTTGAATACTCTACGTGTAGGTGGCAAGTTCTGGGAAATGAATGAGCTGAACTCAAGGCCAACCAAAACACAAAGCAAGTAAAATAGAGAAATATGTACACTGTATTTCTTCTACAATCAGCATTTGTTTTAAAAATATTTAGCTTTCTTCCTCTGATCCATGGTATTCTAACAGTTTTACAGGGAGCCCTTCTGCCTGGGACTCCATCCTACTCTCTCCCATTGCCTTTGAGGCTTGACTCCTTTGAGTACTAAAGAATCTAAGTCAGCATTTTTCTTCCCAATCATTGCTTCTTTTTCAATCACTTGGAACATATACAGATTGTCACTTTGGCTTAAGTGACATATTATTTCCAACAGTAGTTTTTTCCTTTTTTTAAGGAAAAGAAGTTTTCTTCATTCTTATTCCTTCTTTAACCTATCCACTCATCTATCTGTCCACTCATTAACTAAACACATATGTAGTAAACATACACTACACACAAAGCATTGCATGAAGTGCTGTAGGAAAATATGTGTGATAATTTGGATATAGAATGTCCCCAAAGGCTCATATGTTGAAAGCTTGGTCCCCAGTTGGTAGCAATACTTACTATGAAGTAATTGGATCATGAGGGTACAATCTTCACTGATCAGTTAACCCTTTGACGACTTTGATGAATGAGCTATTAAGAAGTGACCTTTAGACAGAGAAAATAGGTCATTGGGGCACAACTTTGAAGGACATATCTTCTCCCTAAAAATACCCTCTTCCCATCTGTAGTGAGGGGAACAGCTTCCCTTTGCCGTGTTCTTCCATCATGTTTCTTTCCTGCCACCCATGAACTGAGACCTCTAAAACCATGAGCCAAAGCAAACTCTTCCCTCCTAAAGTTGCTTTCTCAAAAATGTTGCCACATCAATGAAAAGTGACAAACAAATACCTAAGTGTCATATCCCACCACCGACTTATGCACGATGGTTTTATAAAACAGCATGGTGGGCAAAACTAGAAGACCGGGGTTCTAGCGCCAAGCAGCTGACAGGTTGTGAAACCCATTTAATTACTTGGGCTATATAATTTCTCTTCTGAATGAAAGGTTGGTGGGAGTAAGGTAAAATAGTACTTTCTACCTCTGGCCATAGCCATATGTGAAATGCCAAATTAATGTAGTGTGTCAGGAATCAAATGGAGCTTAAGAATAGGTTTCCTGAAAGTACCTGGCAGATTATTATTAGTTTTGTGTATATGAGCATGTCACCTTATTTCTCAGACACAGACATATAAGACTCTTGAGGATACTGAGTCATGAGGTAAGATGTTCCTTTTTATAGGTTTTAGTTTGCACAATTTGGAAGCCACTGATGCAGAAGACCCTTTGCAGCCCCAATGGCCTTTAATTCCATGATTCCGCCTCCTGTGTCACTGGCCTCATGAATTGGCATATAACACATCTGAATCCAAATTTGTTCCTGATTTGCCACAGCTTCAAACACCAGGCAAATAGTCTGAAAAATATTAATGCTTCCGGAAGATTTCCACCTGCTTTCCTGTGTTCCCATCGTTTCTCGGGAGCAGATGCCTGTTTCCCACAGCAGAGAAGCCTAGATAAAACTGGGCTACTCAGCTATAACCACATCTAATGTAATAGAGAAGAATTTTTAAAAGAGCCTTTGAATCTGTGACTGATATGTAGGATGAATGGAAAATTTCTTAATTAAAATCAATTAATTAATTAATTAAAAATAAAAAAGAGCCCCTGACATGGCATCACCCAGCCTCTTCTATATAAAAGTCTGCCTGCTGGGGGATGTCTTTCTGTACCTGTGAATATATGTTGTTCTCATTGGTTAATAAATAAGCTGCTTTGGCCTATGGCAAAGCAGCTTAGAGGCAGATGGGAAATCCAAGGAGAGAGACAGGAAAGAGAAAGGCGGAGTCTAGAGAGACACTAGTCGCCACCTTGAAAGGAGCAGCAAGATGCCAGCAGACCCAGACTGGTAATGCCATGGCCATGTGGCAGCTTATAGATTAATAGAAATGAGTTAATTTAAGATAAAAGAGTTAGATAACAAGAAGCCTGCCATAGGCCCTGCAATTGGTAAATAATATTAAGCCTCTGAGTGATTGTTGTATAAGCAACTGTGGGACCACGGGGCCAGGCAGGACCAGAGAAACCTTCTGACTACACCTGACTCAAATGAGATTGCAAAAAAAAAATAGATGAATGTGTAAGTAAACCACAATTTTTGGAGAACAGACAGCATAATAAAGCAAGGATCAACTAAACAGAGCACAGGCTCTGGGCAGCTGCTTCCAGGCTCTTCACTGCCTTCACTCTCTGTGTGGCACCTGCTTTAATCTTTACAAGAAATTAACTTGGGTATATTTTTTAAATTGATTTTATTTTTATCTGCAGGTGTATGTGCACATGCATGTGGGTGCCCCTAGAGGCCATACAAGGGTGCCAGATGCCCTGGAGCTGGAGTCACAGGCAGTTGGCAACCACTTGACATGGAGGCTGGGAACTGAACTGGGGCCCTCTACAAGAGCAGCATATACTCGAAACCACTGACCCATCCTTACATTTTGACTCATTATTTTATAATTAGAGGTTGATAACACATCCTTTGAGTAATAGTGATTTATTTACCCAAGGGAATGTTTGGGAATCCACCCCACCCCTGAGCTCCTTGCTCTGTGATCACAGATGAGTGTATCCGACACATGTGAGGAAACTCCTTGGTTATACCTGCCCTCCCAGAGCCTTTAACAATCGGAGTACACACAGTTACCACATCTGAATCCAATCCCAGATAAGTAGTACATTGACATGGTTGGAAAATGAGAGCTGTGTGGTATCTTTCCAAAACACTCCCTACCTCTTAACTATTTGATCTACACAGAGGCTGAGGACCACTTGAGTATGATTTGTGCAATGATCCAGGGTCTCCATGGATACAAAACTCTACATATGCTCAAATTTAACCTACTCACATCCCCCTATATGACTGAAAACACCTGTAGATTCCTTAGAACATCTAAATCAATGTCAATACCACCTAAAAATTTGTCATTCTGTGAGTCACATGATTAGAAAATAGTCAATGTATATTCATCAGAGACAACAGTTTCTTACATAGTTCTGATCTATTGGGTGACACCTACAGAATTCATAGATATTCAGTGAACCAAAGATACCAGCGAAAGGGGTCAAAGAGAAGTGAAATTCAAATGGAATCAGCAGGGGCACAAAGGAATTGAACTATATAGAAAAAAAATATGGAAAGGTTGAGAGCTATTTGCAGAGTTTGAGGTTCTTCAGGGAGATATGGTTCCAGGTACGTAGATAGTGATGGAATCTCTCCTCCACATAGGCTCTGGGTTAGATTGAACTGGTGTTAAAGTCCTTGGTTAATGAAGTCTAGGTCTTTGTGTGCAGACACCATCCATCATAGGTGTCCAGCAGTAGCAGAAGCAGCAGCAACAATAGAAAAGGTAAACTCTGAGTTGCATTGGGAAATAGCTTGGAAAACTCTCAGACATGTTTGGGAAGAGATTTGCTGGCCTGAGTGTTCAGTATCTGATGAGAGGTTTTAGTCAGGTAAATATTGATTTGGTAATTATCAGGACACTGTCACAAAGAGGTGAGGTCTCTAGGTGTCCAGATTACATGATGAAGTGTAGCTGGAGAGTTTTCTCTCCAGCTCCCGCCAAACCCCAGCAGTCCAACAGCCCACTTATAAAATAAACACACAGACACATATTATTTAAACTGTTTGGCCTAATGGCTCAGGCTTCTAGCTATCTAGTTCTTACATCTTAAATTAATCCATTTCTATAAATGTATACCTTGCCAGTGGCTTGTGGCTTACTGGCGTCTTCACATGCTGCTTGTCATGGCGGCAGCTGGCAGTGTCTCCTCCCACCTTCCTGTTCTCTCAACAATTCTCCTCTCTGTTAGTACCGGCTATACTTCCTGCCTGGCCACTGGCCAATCAGTGTTTTATTTATTGACCAATCAGAGCATTTGACATACAGACCATCCCACGGCAACAAAGGGGCATTGCTTCAGTTTAAACAGTCCCAATCAGAAAACAATAGGGCTATTTCTGATTTTAAAAAGCAAGCAAATGGTAATCACAGAGACTTCTCTCTTGGTCACAAAAAGAAACATTTATGAAGGACAGTGGCAAGGGGATGTCCCATCCAGTAGGTGATACTTGTCAGTCACTCTGAGCACACTGCCTACTATTCACTATTGGAAGAAGAGCAGAGAGAGTCACACCACCCTTGATACACTCACTAATAACCTCCTCATCTATTTGACTCTAAAGTCTTCTGAGAATAAAAGGCACCAGAGTTTACAGTGAATTGAATAAGAATTTGACTTTTCTTTATACTGTATTTAAGAGGTAAAAGTAGTCAATTATCTCAATCAGCTTTTCTGATTTCAAGAAGTTTAAGGAAAATTACCATTGATTAACCATGAAACACATTTACCTTGTGAACCTCAGAATGAATTTAATTTCTCAGTTCTTGTGAAATATTAATTCCAGACTTAGTCCTTCCTTTAATGTGGCTGAATTAAACCCGCTGCAGCCACAGGCAGTATAGGCACAGGGCAGTGTCCTGGATGTAAATAGGGCTGAAACACTGCCCAACTCCTTGAGAATCTAGTGTGGCTAAAAACATAAATAATACAAATGGAAACAAACCAGGATGGCAATCTCTAGAATCTCCTTTTTCTCTTTTTACAGAAAACCTATGTAATCACATATATAATTACACAAACTGTTTATTTTCATCTATGAAGACAAACATGAACCTTCTTGAAAGATATATGTGTGCTGGGTGGTGGTGGCGCACGCCTTTAATCCCAGCACTCGGGAGGCAGAGGCAGGCGGATCTCTGTGAGTTCAAGGTCAGCCTGGGCTACCAAGTGAGTTCCAGGAAAGGCGCAAAGCTACACGGAGAAACCCTGTCTCGAAAAAAACCAAAAAAAAAAAAAA
>CABHPQ010170602.1:37908-72417 GCA_902168405.1 Peromyscus aztecus | reverse complement strand
CTTAATGCTGGGTACCCTGGCCATCCCATTGCCACCCACCTGCAAGGCTACAGGCTGAAACTTCCTGATAGCTTAGTGCCAGGTTGGCTCTTGGGACCTGGGTGTGAACTGGTGGAGAGATATATACCTACCTACTGCCTCTTCCCCAGCAAAACACTAACGCTCCTGGCTGCCATGCATTTCTTTACATAGCTGACTGTCAAGATGCAGAGTATTGCCTGGTCCCAGGCTGGGGTTGTGCTGGGAGAACTGTGTGCTTTCTCTGTGTTTTCATGAGATAGTTATCCTTCCAGAGAGAGTTCAATGTGATAAAATCTATTTTTGATCTAGCTTTCTTCTGTCTTTCCTAGTAAAAGAGGGAGACAGCGGTAAGTGGGTCCAAAGGGGCCTCGTTTTCTCTCCTTCACCATAATGTTCTCCTTGCTTTGCTTTTCCTGGTGAGTCCCCTCTCTGGGATCCAACCACGTAACCCCACGCATGGAGGGTGTGCTTCTAAGCTTGGCCGTGGACTATGTTTGAAGACAGAGGGTCTCTGTGCTGAAAAGATGTCTGAGCACCACCAAACTTCCAGGTTGATGAATTATCGCCACCGATCCGTGCCTCTGAACTCTGAGAGCAGCCTTTTCCATTTGTGGAAGTTTCTTCCGGTTGGTAACTCTAGTTAGTCATTTTCTCTGAACTTTTGTTTAAGGAGACCTGTGGCTATGGGCTCTTCTCAGCAATTAATCTCTCCAGGGCCAAGTCTACCCCCATCACCCTCTCCTGGAGAATGAGGGACGCTCCTTGAGTTTCAGGTGCTTCTCCATTTGCTGGGCGAAGTAGACAGAGGGTGAAGGGACAGAATGGACCTGTGGGAAGACTTCCCCCAACCTGGAATGATCCCATTTTCCTAGCACAATTGGTCCAGTTTCCCAAAAACCATCTCAACAATTGTTAATAGTCAATTTGATGAATTGACTAAGTTAACAAAGTACTTTATTTCTTTTGTGCATTTGTAAAGACTTTGGCAATGGGCTTGGACTGGGTTGGAAGGGCCTGAAAGGGCTTTGAAGAGTCAGGAACAATAGTTTCTGTGAAAGACCCCGAGGGCTCAGGCAGGAGGCTCCAGGGTGCTGTTTGCCAGACAGCCCCACACAGGGCAGACAGGTCGGTGTTAAAGTCATTAGTGCAGAGACAAACATTTTAAATACTCAGTTATTATTTGTATACCAGTTCCTTTTTATTTCCTTTTTCTTTTTGATCCTCTTTTTAAAATTCAGCTCATCCAGGGGAAGTCTTCCTCTCTGACTATGTGGCTTACAGGTTTCCCTTACACTGCATGATTCATTGGCTGTTCATCTTGTTCTTGTCTGTCCCACTGAAGTGACACCAAACTCTTCCCAGTTTCACCCACAGAACACACCAGAGCAGGTTAACTGTCCTACAGTGGTGCTCAGCCTATGGGCCACGACTCCATGGACAGCCTTCTATCTCCAAAAGTATTTCCATTACGATTCATAAAGAAGCAAAATTACAGTTATGAAGTAGCAAGAAAAAGAGTTTTATGCTTGGGGGTCAGCACAACATGAAAAACTGTATGAAAAAGTACTAGCATTAGGAAGGTTGAGAACCATGGCTTTAGCCGATTTTGTTCCTAATCATGTTATCACAATCACAGTGTCGCCTTCTACCACAATAGATTATAGATTATCCAGAGAGAGAAGAGTGGAGGGGGAGGAGGAGAGGGAGGAGGAGGAGGAGGAGGAGGGATGGACAGGGGTTGGGGGGGCAGCACAACACACACACACACACATATACACACACACACACTCACACACTGATATTGTATACATTCTTTTCTTTCCTAAGGGTATTATAGCACCAGCTGTTCAAGTATCATCACTAATTTTTTTCCCCTACACAGATACACTTTTGATCTTGGAAAATAAAGAAACACAAAACCAAACTTTTATAAACTTGGTGTGACAATCTTCATGTAGTATTCCAGAGAACAATGAGTGACTGATTTTTATAATGAATCTCATCCTGAAATAGACAGAAGACATGAGGCAGAAAACTAACTTATGCTAAGACCACAGCCTTCGATTGTGACAAGTCAGTAGACTATTGTCAAGTGTTGCTCATCAGTGTCTGATCCTTCCAGGTTAGGTCAACTCAGAAAGCAGCCAAAAGACAGGCTTCCCCCTGCCCGATTCCTTTAAACGTTTGATTGAAAAGCTCTCTGATGCCACAAGCCACCGGAACACAGTATAACAGTGATCAGCCGTGTATCAGTGTGTACCCGTTTATTTTGTGGGCCAACTATTGCTTTGATATGGTTTCTGGGAAATTCTATGCTCCTACAGATGACAGGAAGCTACCCACGTGTGGACGCAGAAGTAGGCCGTTCTGGGCTTACTGCTTCTGCCATTGGCCTGACCGGTTCTCAGTCACCAGAAGGAAAAAAGGGCTTAATCTCAGATCTGTAGTAAGGGATGCTTTTACTGGATCAGAGAGACATTTTCTTAGTCTTGGAATAGAACTTTGAGGCAAAGTGGGAACGTGCATAAAATTTATGACGTTGTCCTTGAATTCCATCCCAGTTTCTGTTGGTATATCCTGTTTTTATCATGTTTTAAAAGCATATTGCTGTTTTGAACTAACACAGCCATTGCTGAAAAGGCATGGTGGCGCATGCCTTTAATTCCAGCACTCGGGAGGCAGAAGCAGGTGAATCTGTGTAAGTTCGAGGCTGGCCTGGTCTACAAAGTCAGTTCTAGAACAGCCAGAGCTGTTACACAGAGCTGTCTTGGAAAACCCAACCCAACCCAAACCAAACCAAACCAACTAAGAAAGAAAGGAAAGAAGGAAAAAAAGAAAGAAAAGAACTCAGCATATGTTAGTCTTTTTCAGTTGCATATGTTTCTGAGGGACAGTGGCATTTCAATGCATGCACATCATATACGAAGATGGACTTGGGGTTCTACCTTCTACTGAGATAATTATTTGTTCAATGCCAAGAGGAATTATCTTCTATTTTTTTTTGAAAAATGTCCTTCTATTTACATGTTGGTGAGATCTACTTAAACATATGACATTTGTTCAGTAGTTGTGTGAAGACATGATGGAGAGGAAAATAAAAATTATAACCCAACAATATACAGTGAAGATCCAGGTTCAAATAGACCCTTCCACTGTCCAGAGCTGTGGGGTGAGTTTTATTTGGTGGGAAGGGTCATCTCCGAAGTTCATGGAAAGTTTGGCATCCTTTATCTTTGTTGGCTCGATCCTCTTAAATATGTATTACAAACTTGGCTCTTTCTGTTTCTGGCACTTCACAATGAACCCCCCCCCCCACTTCACCCTCGCTGCCAGCACCAACCAAAACCAAAAACTAAACCAAACCAAAAATGCTGAACAACGAAAAAACCTCCCCAAACAAACAAAAAGCAAACCTTAACAATAGCTAGAATACAGCAACACTGGAAAGAGTCTGTCTTAATTCCTCCGAAGAAACGCTGTCCTGGGAGAGGGCACTTAAGGCAAACGAGATTGAGAAGGATAAAGACGAGAAAGGGGAACACACAAGGTATATGGAGAAGGGAGTGGGTTACACCTTCCCTGATTTAGTTTTCACGGTTCCTTGGGGCTTCACCATTCATTGTCCTCTCATTCCGCTGACGGAATATGTTCCCCATTAGACCACTAGAGGTCGCTAGAGAACCACTGATCAGCGTCTGAAGCCGGAGCGACAACCCGTGTCCGCCATGCAGGAAATGCTTAGTTTTCAAATGTGAACAGTTTCATAATCACAGGAGGGGCAAGGGCTGAGCCTTAAGTTCCAAAGATCAAAACATGGATATAGCGATCTCATCACACATTATCCACTCACTGTGAAGCTGGCTTCATAGTTTTCCAAAGATGCCCCTGGCTGCCTTGACCGTAGAAATTCTGCTGTTGGGTTAAAGAACCAGCTCCATAAATATGAAGACCCGAGTCAGGATTCTCAGGATCCATGTAGAATTGGACACAGACGCACCCACCTGTAACCCAGCACTCCTCCAGCAACACGGGAGGTGGAGACGAGAGAACGCCTCTTGGGGTAGGGGAGTGGTTCTAGGTCCCGCTATCTCGGCATCCACAGTGGTGAGCATCAAAGAGATCTGTCACAAACAAGGTGGAAGGCAAATGCTGGCACCCAAGGTTGTCCTGCGACACACACATCATTCACACTTGAGAGCATGCTTGCACACAGTCACACCTCCCGAGGAGTAGGGGTGGGGGTCGGGGCGAGGAGGAAGAGGAAGGAATCACACTATGTTATAGAACAAAAGCATTGCTTCTACTGAAAAAGAAAAATTTTATGTAACACATTTATTTAGATTGTGTGTGCGTGTGTGTGTGTGTGTGTGTGTGTGTGTGTGTGTGTTAACCGGTGACTAAACCCAGGACTTCATACATACTGGGCAAGCAGTCCACCATTGATCTACATTTCCAGCTCCTTTCCAAACATTTTATTTTGAGCCAAGTTCTTAATAAGCTGTTCAGGCTGACTTTGAGCTGACTCTGTAGCTCAGGTAGGCCTTAGCAATTGCAATCCTCCTGCCTCAGCCTACTGAGTAACTGCAAATTCAGGCCTGTCCCACCAGGCGTGGCTCATATAGTCATTTTTATCCAAATGCAAATTATTTCCTTGGGTTAGTGGAGACAGGAGGAAGCAGTAAAGGAGACACAAAGACAAAAACATCTGCTTTGCTCCATTTTGGAGGTCTGACCTGGGTATTCCTCAGCCTGCTGCAGGAAGTGCTATGGGTTTTTTTTTTTTTTAGCCAGCTTTGAGGCCAAGGAAAAACAAACCTGCCCTTAGTGTCCTTAAACCCTCCATTTCCAGACAACAGCTTCCAGATTTTGCTGGGACATTGACACTGTCACCTCTGGAGTATTTAGTGTGAATGTATTTTGGGTGTGACTGACGTTTTTGTTAATGTCGATACGCACACATTTCAACAATCTATTGTTTCAAATAGTCATAGTTAATTTGTGGTGAGTCACTGATAAAGCCTGGAAAACCGTGGCGTCCCCTCCTTAATGGCCAGGTGATTAGCTGTGGGAAATTTTTGCCTTGATTACATTTCATTTTTATCTCAAGAATTCTGCGTGTTATTTCCTGATGTACGTTTATTTTCCCTGCACTTGTCCATTCTTCAAACATTCCTTATAATTCTACCTCTTTGTGCTTCCCCCAAAGGCTCTATGGATCCAAAGATGACTGGGAAATAGGCCCAGGATCTCATGTGAAAGCAGTGTAAAAATGCTGATGCAGAAGCCAAGGGGAATTAAAGGTCTTTTTCTCAGGCTGAACGCAGCTGCCTACTATTGTTTCATCAGGGAAAATGCTCCTTGTTAACTCACCTGCTGTTTTTCCCATGTTTTTTTTTTTTTTTTTAAAAAAAAGTTGCACCTAATGATTTGAAAACCACGGGCATGGGGTGCTAGGGTAGAGCACATGAAAAGCGATGTGGCCACCTTCTGCGCGTTAGCCCATCCTACAGCAGTCAATACGCATCCTTTTCAAGGGAGGCCAGTGGTTACCGAAGCTGCTGTGTGTGTTTTCACAAAAGACATCTTGGAACTTCTGGGGTCAGCTGTGCATGGTATGCCCACACTAGACATCCACAGCCTCTCGGGGAGTGTGGCTATCTCTCAGCACCCATCACTTTCCTGAAGACTCACAAGACAATTAGGTGAACTGCTAAGATGTGGACTGGGCGTCTATCAAAGCAGGGAGAAAAAACTTGGCCTTTGAAGCAGGAAGGTGTGTAGAGTCTTGCCACCTCCCAGGGTTCTCACCAACCCCTCTGTGGATGACAGTGTCCAGCCGTGTGCCGGGGACTTCTTTCTGTTCAGACCCAGATAGCTTTGGTAATAAGTTCTCTTGTCTCAAGGGTGAATTTCAACTTTTTACTGTGTTTTGTTCAAAAGCACATCTGTATTTATAATGACTAATCATCTGGCTTCTTTCTGTTTGGTGGGCATGTTCTTCTCCTGATGCCAGATCCTCTGTTTTCCTTGGAGAAACTTGTTTATTCTCTCTTAAGTGGATTTGTAACTCTGTTTTCTTTGCTCTGATACTCTTCCTGGGGAGAAATGTTTTTGAACTTCTAAACCACAAAGTGAAATAATAGGAAGCAATGTTCCCGAGACTGAGAAGTAAACATAACAGGTGTGTTGATGCTATTTATCTAGTTGGAGGGCAAATAAACTATTAGGTAGCTGGATTCATAGGAAGACTTATAGTAAAACCACCAACTGAGACTAAAAAACGAACTAAAAGGAGTGAAGAATCGAAAATCTAACAACTTTCTTTTTGTAAAAGAATTTCATAATTTTTGAGATTATAATAAAATTATGTCATTTTCCACCTTCCCTGTCCTCTCTCCAGCCCCTCCTGTGTGATGCGCTTTCAAATTTATGGCCTCATTTTCTATAATTGGTTTGTGTATATGTATGTATGTAGTATGTATTTCTAAATTTATAAGCACAACCTACTCAGTTTATATAACGTTACATATGTGTATGTGTGTAGTATGTATTTCTAAATTTATAAGCACAACCTGCTCAGTTTATATAATGCTACATATGTGTATATGTGTGTGAGTGTGTGTGTGAAGTATGTATTTCTAAATTTATAAGCACAACCTGCTCAGTTCGTATAATGTTACGTGTGCGGTGTGTGTGTGTGTGTGTGTGTGTTTTCAGGGCTGACCATCTGATGTTGGATAAACAGTTAGTATGCTCTTCCCTGGAGAAGACTTTCTCCTGTTTTCAGCATTCCTTAATTCTAGCTCTTTGTCTAGGACTGAGGCCTCTTGAGCGGCCTCCCTTCCGTATTAGCATGTGCATTGATGTCCGCCTTGTTCCGGGCATGTTTAGGTAGCCATGTCGTTGAGATGTCATGGGTGCAGCTTCTGTGGCAGTACTAGGAGACACCATCTCACAGCAAACTTCCGGTTCTTACAGTCTTCCCTCCTCCTCTTCTACGATGATCCCTGAGCCTTGGGCGCAGGAGCTGTGCTGTAGGTGTGCCCATTGGGACTGGTCTCTGCAACTCACATCTTGATGAGTTGTGGTTTTCTGTAACAATCTCCATCTGTTGCAAAGAGACATTTCTTTGATGAAGAGTGAGAACTGCAGTCACCTGTGGGCACGAGGATGAATGTTTAGAATGTAGTTAGGAATTATGCTGCTTAGTAAAGTGGTGTTTGTAGGCTCTCCTGCAAGACCCATGACCTCACTAACCCTGGGTGAGTTGGCTAGGTTTTCAGAAGCAGGCATGATTTTCCTCTTGTTGACTGGACCGCAAGTCCAATGAGAGAACTCTCGGTTACTACCAAGGTGTGTGTGGTATTTCACCCTTAGGGTTACTATGTCATGCTGACTGTTATTGTGGCTCAAAGGGTCATAACTGGTTGCCCCCTTCTTTTGGAAGCTTTCATGGTACATGAAACATGTACTGGTTGTCAGGGAGGAAGCTTTCAGGTCAGATCCGGCTCAGGTCCTCTCTGTCCTGTGTCGGAAGTGCATGGTGTCTGTCTTCAGGAATAGGAACTACCTTCCACCTCTGGGGCTTGGGAAGGGCAACCAAGAACAGTAGCAATTGCCTATATACAGCTTTGGGAGTCTCTTGGGCAACCCTGACCAACAACTCAAAAGAGGGCTTCTCATGCTGGCGTTGGGTTTTTCCCTAGCAACTTTCAGTCCTCAGATGTAGTCAGTTGACATTAACCAAAGTTGTGATGTGTATCAGGCAGTGTATGACCAGATTATGGAGAAGCAGAAACCTGAGACTGGCCACTGCCATGTTAACATAGTTTTGTCTGCCACGAGAGTCCTCCAGTCAGGTCATTGTATAATTGTCCCATCTCACTTCCATTATTAGCACGATTTAGAAATCTCTGTGGCCTTTTCTTTGATTTTCCATGTTCCAGGGAATATTTTCCATGATACCAGGCAGTCATCATAAAGATTGAACAATATAGCATTCTCCTGAAATACATTTATATCATCTTAGGCTTCCCATCCCGAAGGGGCTTTGGAAACATGGGTGTTAAGAATACCCCCTAGCGTTTTCATAGAGCCATTTCTTGCCTTGGGTAGAACCCATCTGTTGTGTGTGAAGAAAATTACTAGGCCTAGAGAGGAGTGATTTACATCCTTTGGCAGCTCAATGAGGAGCAGAGAGGCCATTTTGGTTAGACTTCTTGATTTGGATCCAAAGGTCTTGTCCAAAGAGAGAGGCTCAAGAACCACACGAGATCTTGTGGGGGCTTCAGTTTGAGGTCACTCTTCCTGGCCTCTCCCACACTCCCCATATAACCACTGGCCATGGATGATGTTGTGACCTAAGACCATCCCCTCAGGAATCTTCTTCTCAGTGTCCTTAGTTCATGACAGGCAAGGCCAGGCCACAGAGGGCTGCTTGTGTTGGGCTTTTTGTTGATGAAGGGCCCCAAAGCCTGACATCTGAAGCTATCTCACTCCTGGGTCAAAAGCATTCATTTGCTAAATGTAAACATGAAAAATACCATAATGTGTGTAGCAGTATTCTGGAATCTATTCAATTTTTAACATACTGGAGGTTTTCAAATATGTAATTGGTTCAGAACTCACTCAGAGGGCCCTAATTCTCCACTAAGTTACAGCCAGCTTTTGAATTTCCTTAAGCTTTTGTCTGCTGCCAAATGACCCAGCTGCTTCCTCTGCTCAGAGATCCTGAGAACAGATTAGCCGCGCTGTAATTCCTGGTCTTCCTCACATGAATACTTCAGAGATGGGGCTTGGAACATCAGCATTCAGACTTTTCATGTTCACCGGACACCAGCAACTTTCTAACATTCTACCAGTTGAAGGGAAATCCTAGTTGGGGACATTTCTATGTAAATGGAGGGAAAACAAAGGCTGAACCCCCAAACTCCTCCAAAGAGAATGTGAAGCAAAGCAGCGGAAACAAAACAACAGTGTGTGTGTGTGTGTGTGTGTGTGTGTGTGTGTGGTGTGTGGTGTGTGTGGTGTGTGGTGTGTGTGTGTGTGTGTGTGTGTGTGTGGTGTGTGCCACTTTGTTTGTCGGTCTATCTGCCTTTGCACACTCGCCAGGTCAATCTCAAACAGCCTTGTGTATCAAAGCTTATGCATACACGCAGTTCTCAGGTGGTGGCCTCTACATGTCAAAGAATCCTTGGTTTTGCCTTTTTCTGGGCTGGAAGTACTGCTGGTAATCTCTAAGAAATATCTGTGGCCCATTTCCATTTAGATTTTGAAACTTGGGTCTCTAGAAGCTTCCAAAAGAAATGTCTGATTGTGCCAGCAGGGGAAGTCATGACACAATCCTCCCGTGCCTGGTACTCTCTGTCTGGGCACGGGTTCCTTTAGCTAGCCCTCCCTGTCTGTGCACAGCAAGCCAGCTGGTACTTCACTTCAGTGTGCATTTGGTTTGTTTATTTATTTATTTTTTACTATGAAATTAATCACGTTTTTGGTAGAATTTTGCAAGGTATAGAAATATATACCTCATACAGGCTAAGATACATATGTTTATTACATACAACTCAGATATGTATTCATACTGCATACAGGCTAAGATACATACATAGATACATACATACACACTACATATAGGCTAAGATCCATATACATACTTCATACAAGGTAGGATATGTATACATACTATATACAGGCTAACATACATATACATACTATGTATAAGCTAAAATACACATACATACTTCATACTGGCTAAGATATGTATAATCTTGCTGTTGCTTTAAGGTGACAATTCTAAAAAGAGCGTTACTGACTTGCTAATTATTCATTTCTTTGCATGACAAGTATGTCATTAAACATGAGACCATAACATCAGGGTTGTCTGCACCTATTTACATGGAATCTAAAATACAGTGGGGATCTATTGAGATGCCCCCCTGAATTGAAAAGTTCTCTAGTACATGTTTTGATGACTCTATTTTCTGTTTTTAAAATAAACGGTGACAGCATCTATTGCCGACTTTGTACCTGTCATTGTACCAGATTCCTCACATGGCTCACTTGCTTCAATATTTAACATTAATAATTAATGTTTTGTGGTTTTTAAAAAGCCCTAGGTATTGCAAACAATGAAGTACTGCAGTGCTACTGGTGTAGTATTGGTGTAACTACTAAGGCCACTCCACGTAGTTAAAAGAAGATTTATTTAGTGGGTAACTTACAAATGAAGGGATAAGTAGGTGGTGGGTTCTGGAAAAGACGCAGCGCAGTCCGGCGGTGTTCTCTGGAGAACTCTCCTCGGTCTACCTCTCCGTCCAGGTCCAGGAAACAAGAGAGCGCCGCATGTCCCAATCTCAGGTCTTCAGGCCCTCCCTTGGCCCCGCCTTGTAGGCGTGATAGTTACGGAAGCCTTATTGGGGGTTGGAACTTCCAGACCAAAGCTGGAATGGCTACCCACTACAGTGTAGTCCCATTTTGCAGATGGAAAGTTGAGGGATTAAGTTACGTGGTCAGCGTCTCACACAATAGCAAGCGGTAGGGGTGAGCCAGTCCTGTGTCTAGAGACCCCCATCGTCCTGTCTTACAATCTGAAGAGCGCTTGATTTCTTGCAGAGGTGAGAGCACATTCAGGCCAGGCAGGACGTATCTGAGCACATAAAGGACATTAAACTCCCTTTAACCCCCTTTGCTTTGGTTTCAGCAGAAACAGGTCCCCTGAGTCCGGTGGTGGGGACAAGCCTCACGGAGGTTTTGTTCTGGTGACAGGCTGTAGATGCGTGTGTGTGGCAGGCAGGCTTGTGAGATCACATCCGAAGGCTGGCTGGACCCATTTCAGCCCTTTGGAGTGTTGATTCAGACAGGGGACAGGGGTGGCCAGTCCCTTTTCTTTGGCTTGGAGTCTTCTGGACCCGCAACTTCAAAAGCTGTTTGCAATTTTATATTCACGTCTCCCTGCCAAGGTGCTTGTCTTATCGTAAGGCCGTTGGCTGGGGCTGCTCTGAGTAAGCAGGCTGTTTCCTTCAGCTTGCAGGGATGTTACAGGGGTGGGGAGGGGGTGGGTTGGGCAGAGGTGAGTGTGGCTGAGAGGATGACACCCGTGGAAGAAAGGAAGGGGCCTGAGAGAGGTCCTTCTGGGTAGTGTGGGGAAAGTAGGAGGTACGTTCCTCTGCTGTGCTGAGCCCCCCCAGCTCACCTCCCCAGCCATGGCCTGACACGGAGGAGCTCAGGTCTGACTTTCCGGTTCTGAGGCTTTGTGACCATGGACAAGCCACTCACCCTCTTGGGCCAGTCTTGTCTTCCCTTTTTGTTTGCTCTAGGCTCGGTCTATGTTCACTTTCTCAATAGCCAGAAATTTCAGCCCAAGTATCTGGAATTTTCAGCTTCCTAGAGGGCAGAACACGGGCCTGGGAGACAATGAAGACGAGTTTTCTTTGTTCATATCAGCTTTCCGACCTTGAGAGAATACCTGCTTCGGGGACCCCCAGCTTCCTCATCTATAAAGGGGGTTCCCAAGAACAAGAACAGATCTTCGTGATTCCAAAGCTTGGGAGAGAGGGGCATTTGTTGTCAGACAGCCTGGCAATGCCAATAATCTCCTGAGAAGAGAGTGGCACAGGTGTGGCCATGTGGACCCCACAGAGGGTCTGTGCTCAGCAGCCTTCACCTCTCCCAGTTTCTGACCTGTGAATTCCCTGTAATGGAAGTGATTCCCTTCCTGCCTGCTCTCCGCGGTTTCCCTGTGTTCTATGTACTCTGTATTTTATGGTTTAGAATGGCAGTACTAGGTCTCACTGAAGGAGTCCACTGAGTATCCATCAAAGTTCAGAGTGTTTACTCTTAGCCAGACTCTGTAAGACGTACTGGAAATGAAGAGGAGAACAAGGAAGGATCTTCCTGCTTTATGTTGTCCTCAGAGAACAGATGAACACATCTAAAAAACAAATGTACAGTGAGGGAGAGACTTGATGAACACTTGTGATGCTTAATATTGATTGTCATCAAGAATTGCTTAAGCGCATGTCTGTGGGGGATCTTTTAGACTGGGTTGATTGAGGTGGGACTCCCCCACCCCTACCTGTGGTTGGCACTGTTCCATGAGATGGAGTACAGGGCTGAATAAAAAGGAGACAGGGAACTGAGCGCCACCATTCGCCTCTCTCTCTTCCTGACCACAGATGCAATGTGACCAGCTGCCTCAAGACTTTGCCTCTGTGACTTCTCCACCACGATGGACTGTCCCCTCAAACCGTGAGTCAAATAAACCCGTCCTTCCTTAAAAACAAAAAAAGAGGATCCAAATACCTGACCTGCACACCTCACAAAGGTCCTGAGAGGCTCAAAGGTCAGGCATGCGCCAAGATTCTGTAAAACAGAAAGAATCTGATAATGAAGTATTCTAGATGCTCAGCTAAACATACAACTGAGTGCAAAATGTTAGAGTCTGCTTTCTGTCGCAAGAATGGCAGGGAGTTTTCAATCTGCAAGCCAGTTCTCATTGACTGGTAGGAGCTGCTTGGAGCTCTGCAAGAAGAGTTCTGTGGTGGACTAGGTTCATTGGCAGTGCTGGTATCGATTATTCATGTCTGCCATGAACAAAGGAGTAGGGGAAATAATTCTTATGTGATATATTTGCTCTTTTTGCTCAAAAGCGGTTGTTTTAAAATCTGGTTGGCCACTAAGATTCACTCACATAACTTGGCACAAACACCCTCATGCTACCCATTTTAACTCAGCCACTGATACGTGAGCTCTGGGCAAGGACCAGGGATCTTTTATTTTTAAGGAAAAATTTCCTTCCTGGTTACTTTTGTATTTGTATAAGGTCAGGTCTCATTGCCCATATTTAAAGTACAAATTGGGCAGAGGTTGAGTCTCATGGAACTGTGAGGTTTGGAACAGAACGCAAAAGACTTAAGCAGTTTTTCTAGATGTGATCATAAGTCTGAGAAGTGAGACCTGTGGTTTTCTGTAGGTAGCCCAACTCCTCCCTCATTAAACAGATTGGTTGCTTTTACCATGAAATGACTCCACCTCTATCTATAGGCAGCTCCCTTTTCTTTGTGGCTTAGTCATCCACCATTACCCCAACCAACAAACATGGCCGGTTTCTGAGGCTCATTCCCTATTTTCCAACTCTGCTTTGAATCAACATTAGATTGCCAAAATTATTTTCATGAATTATGAAACATGAAAAAGGTAAGTTAGATCTGTGGCAACCAAGTGGGATGTGAAATTATGTTTTATATTGAATCATTTTAGCTTAAACTTTTCTTATAAACCAAACTTGCAAGCAGAGCACTGTAATCATGCGCGTTTCTCTGTGTTGCCTGGAAAGTCACTGATGGTTCATCATAGATGATTGTGTCTACACATGGAAGACGCACAGGCCAGGAGCAAAGAGACACTTGTGTTCCCTTTCTTGGCAATCTCTGCTGGTTTTCTCCCTGCCAGGTAATCAGCGTAGTGACTGATAAGCCTTGGGGAGAGAAGAGATCCGTGAGCTTTCGTGGAAACTCCAGTTGTTTCTCCTTCAAGAGTCAAGAGGAAGAAGGTGCCATAGTGGATTCTCCTGGGGCTTTCTGCTGTTCATTTAGTCAGGAGATTAGACCAGCACACCCTGGAGCCCCCAGGCTATTGGACCCATGTTGCGGGAGAGTTGTTCTTATAGCCATTCCACTCTGCCTATAAAGCGAAGGACAGAGTCAGCGATTTGCTGATCTGGATTAGCCATAGAATTCTTGGAGGACTGAGGAGGTCAGCTAGAGAGGAAGAGATACTTGGAAGAGGACAGGAAGAGAGGGGATTTCTGGGGCTGGTGGTTGGGGAGTGGGGCATGGAGTGAGGGTCAGCCGATCGACTCTGTTGCTCCTTGGATTTATCAGGTCTTTATCTCAATTTCTGACTCCTAAGTTTTTATTATATTGGAACAATTTAGACAATTGTTGCAGACCAGGCTTCAGTGCTAACACAGGCCCCCTTAGACTTTTTGGGACAGGTTGCCACCCTTGCTGACCTGGAGTAATGACATCCCTGGTTGTCTAGGGATTCTATAGGCAGGGTGGCGGTCCCGGACACTGGAACTGCTCCAGGACTCACAGCGTAGATGCGGGGCAGAGTTAACAGTACATCTGCTACTATATGATTCTTGATTTACTACCAAAGCCGAGGGTGCAATACGTCTCCTTCCTTTGTCCAAAGCCGAAGCCCCCAATCCTGCTATAAACCCAAGCTTTTCTTTCTTCCCACTGCTCTCTCCTTTCTTTCTCCTTCTTCTTCTTCAATCTAGCATGATGCAAACTGGGAGCCTGTGTCATGAATCTGGCTCTCATATGTACTTAGTTTGCTTAGCATAGCATTTGAAAAACAAAATTGTCCATGACTCCATTTTTTTCTCACACCAAAGATCTTTTTTCTCATTCATAATATTTGATCACTGAAGTTATGGTGTCTGTGTATTAAAGCTTTGCTTTAGCTAAAATCTGCATTTTCTGAGAGCTTTGTAAGAATGTGGGGTGGTAGTGATGGTGGCAGCAGCGGTGGGGGGGGGGAGGGGGCGGTCAACCAGACAACAGCAAAACAAATTTCAAATTGTTCTTCTAGGTAACTACAATGTGCATGTCTCTGAGGCGGCACTTCGTTCTATGGATTTTAGTTTCCCTAGGAAGGGTGAATCCATGGCCGCAAGTGAATATTCACATCCCGTGAGCTGCAGGGCTTGCACTGGCCCTCGTTTTGAGAATTTCAACTTTTTGTTGTATTTTGTTTCATTTTAGGATGGGAGTAAGCAGAAACACAGGTGTGTACTGCCAGGAGGACAAAGGGACACAGATGACTGATGGCCATAGAAAGTCCTGATAAATTTGTAGTCAATATTGTTTGTCAAGAGAAGCTTGTGTGACAAGAGAAGTGTCAGACACTACCTGAAGTCTCATTCTTCACGACCTGGCCTCCGAGGTAGAGTCGGGAGCCAGAGCAAACCTCCTGTCTGGCTTGATTGGAAACATCACTCCAGGTGAGTGAGAGGCTGGCAGTTAATCATTACAGCGGGGACTCAGTGTGTCTTACAAGGTGAATGCAGGCACGGAAGCGATTGGCTGTAGCTTTCTCTATTAGGAGGGCTGCTGGAAGGCTTGAAACTCCAGAAAAAAAGCAGCAGCAGCAGGGTGATTTCAGATTCATAGGCGCTGCAAAGGCTTCTTGGCCTGCTACTCTATTGTCGCCAACAACCTTTGCCTCTGTCCCTTTCTTCTCTGAAGTCAGGGACCGTTTCTTCAAGTTCATGATGAGAGCAGGGGAATGTGAAACAGATCATTCTGTCCCTGAATATGAATGCTTGTTGCCCTGTCTGGGTAGAACTGGTCATGAACACTTTCAGCCATCGCTTGAAGGGCACAAAGGCCTTAGACACTTTTTAGTCATTTGGTTATCTGTTAGCATCTCTGATCCTTAAAAGATGTGGTTCTGAGAGCACTGTGGCTTCTCACTGTGAATGAACTTCAAGGACTCCTGACGTGGGGCTACAAAGTTTGGAAATGGAGGTGGTTTACTCGCTGTCTGAGCTAGCAGGAGCCTGTTGTGTCTGGGCTGTCCCCAACCAAGGGTGCTGGGGCATGTGGGTGCAATTTGAGCATGGACCCCTTAGTGTAATTTTCAGCTTCTTATTTGGCATCAGGCGTTTCCCTCTAGATAGTCCATTTGGCTTCCAAGGCTTCAGCCAGCTAGTTGTCAACTTTGTATTGCCCTTTAGTGACACACGAGTTTGGTGGCATTTATGAAAAGGACGTAGCTCCGAGTACTACACAATTCAAGGCTTGCCCGAACCCAGCTTTACTACTCACTTGGCCTACCAGTTCCTTGAAAAGAGCATAAACTTAGTAGGTTTATATTACCTCAACTTTTGGACACAGAGATATGGTGATATTTTTCTTTTATACCAAAATGTTAATTGTATGTTAATAAATAAAGTTGCCTGGGGGTCAGAGCTATTAACAAGCCATAGGAAAGCAGGGCAGTGGTGGTGTACGTTTGTGATCACAGCACTTGGTAGACAGAGCTAGGTAAGTCTCTGTGTGTTCAGGGATACAGCCAGCATTGGATACACATGCCTTTAATCTCATTACCAACCATAGAACACCTGGAGGTCTATACAGACAGGCCGTAATGAGGCAGCCCTGTGGTTGGGTTTACAACCAATGAGAAGGCAGAACAGAGACTATATAAAGACTTTAACACAGGAAGTACCTCCTCCTTCAGAGAGGTAGGACCACTGCAGGAGGAAGGGTAAGGTTTTGGCTCTTAGCTCTGACCTCTTGGCTTTCTTCTTTGCATTGGTTCTGTGTTTCTTATTTATAAGAAGGTTGGTTACATCTACACAGAGAGACTTCATTGTTTCTATCACAGTGTGTCAAACTTGCACAAAATAGAACCATATTAGAGTAGTTGGTTCGGGTTGTGTCTGGTAGTCCCTGTAATTTCCAAACTGTAATATAGTAACAGTCCTTCAGGTTGACTCTGCTAAATTCTTGCAGAAAATTTGCTTTAACTGGTTTGTTGCATGCGGAAGAACAAACAGGATTTGGGAAGTGTTCTGAGGGAACCGTCCAGGCTGTCATGACCACTTTTAGGTGGTGAGTGTGCAAATGTCTCAAAAACAAAGCAAGCATCTAGCAGGGGGGCACATGTCCATCAAACACGCAGCAGTCGCTAAGCTGGCACGGGGCAGATGCCCATCAAACACACACAAAAATCGCTTTGATTGCTTTGATTCAATTCAGTGGAGACCAATTCAGGACCTACCACTGGTTAGGCAAGACAGTAACTTCGAGCCTGTCACGGGAAGAATGAACTGCAGCTCAAAGGTATGAGTGTTTAAGCCTGGCCATACGTGGTCCTCAATGCCACTTGGTTTGTCTTCTTTTTTTTCTTTTTTACTGTTTTAGTCTGGTCCTTTGTGAAGAAGAATATCCATTGCAGCCCGACCCAAGGAGAAGTGTAGACCTATGTAGGGCCTTTCAGAGGATGGCCAGTGAGGGAATGGAAAATTTGTATGGTTTTGGTTGCTTGGATTTTAAGCATAAAACTTTTAATTTTTCATTGCTGAGACACTAGTGCACTCCCTAGCTGTGTGCCGTAATCTTGGAAATACATTTTCTCAGCTGATTTGTAAAAGTGTCAAAAATATAGCTAAAATGTCATCTCTCTCATCTGCTCAAAATTGGGCTTTTAAGAAACTGTCTTTTTTTTTTTAAATAAACACCAATTGTTCCTTTTAGGACATATCACTATGGAGTCACTAAATGTGGGTGTGCTTCAAAACAAGATATGCACAACCAGCTTCATTTCCTCTCTTGATAGAGTGAGGAGCCTGGTAGGGAGGGAAAACGCCACAGAGGGAGCATGTCTGGATTTCAGGAAGCCATGTGATCATGCCTTATGACGTCCTCAGGGGAAGATGAAAATACAGAAACTGTGGGACAGCTGGACTAGGAGACTCATGGATGAGGGGACCCTGACAGGCAAAGGACACTGAAGACGGAAGCCATGGGCTTTGTTTGTGGACTCCACTCTTGTATATCTTGACCTGAGGTTTGGACAATCTCAAGACAGAGGGGAAAATAAAATCTAAGAAATCAGGCCATGAAAGGTTTCATGTTTTGCCTGGCCAATGGTCGCACTTCGTGGGTGATAAAGACAGAGGTTTGTCGTGGGTTTGTGAGCTCTGAAAGGGTGGTCAGTGTGGTGCAGCTGCAGCGAGGATCAAGGTCTTCAGCTGCCTTTGAACCACAGTCGGTTTGGATAGCAAGGAGGCAGCAGCCCCACTGTGCTCTGCTGCAGTCAGACTGCATTTAGACGGCTACACAGTACCAGATGTGGCGTTCACACACAGCTGGACTGAACCTGGGTAAATAAAAGCCTGAAAAACAGATCACACAATGAACAAAGGCCTGTTTGGACAGCAAAGGAGGTTAGGAAAGGGAACCAGTCTCTGATACCTGGTTCCAAACAGTGAAAAGATGTTAGACAGAACAATGGAACAATTTCTGTATCACTCTCACTGACAAAATCCGTGCCAAAGGACACAAATCATGGGATAACGGTTCCTTAAACAAGGGAGGCATTAGGCAAGAGAATGAGATTTCAGTTGAGGATGAATCCAAGGAGCGGGGCAGAGAAGCTGGTTGGGAAAGACTATTGTTTCAGGCTGACTGAGGGCTCCCAAGGAAGGGTCTGAGCTGGAGGAACTGACGGGACCACCTCAAGCGCCTTATCTGAGATGTGTGGAAAATAACAACTTCTCTTCTCAGAGGTGGTTGTGACAATTCACATAAAATAATGCAAGTGAAATGCTTCCATTCCCTGCCGCCTAGGTAAACAATAAATGAGAGGTGTTGGTATTGCTAGTCTTGACATGCGTGAGGGCTGATGCTGTCTGTTTCAAATCTTACATTAAAATTTTTGATTGGTATAAGAATTAAAAGGGATAAGTATATTTATGCCATAGTCCCAGAAAACTTCTGATTCCATTTCTTCCTAATTGCCACTTCTTTCAATTTTCTTAGGGACACAAATGCCATTTTTTTTCTGTCTTAAACTCTTGCCTCCAAAACTAAAAAAGCACCAGTCTTGTAAAGATCCATTCTGAGCACCCATGAATATGCTTTTGTTAATGTTCTTTGAAATGCTGGTCATATGATGCAGAAAATCACAGAAGGACATGCCCAAGTTAAAATTGTGTTAGAGATTTTTATGCCTACCAATTTGTTATTGTTTCTTTGCCTTGTATTAATATAATATGAGTTGAGTAAGTATTGAAATAATCGTGTAATTAGAAATAATTACAGACCTCATTAGACAACAAGACACAAATGCCACTGGGACTTAACAACGTAGGGAGCTTTTATCCGAGCTCCTGGTCACATCCCGCCAGTTTGCTGACAGAACACCCACACTACATTTGTTGGGAGAGAAAACCACTTCCAGGGGTCTAGTGCCCCCTCCTTTTCCCACAGCCACCTTCTGTCTCCAGAAGACTTACATCTGCCTGAACACACAGCAGGAAGTCACCAGAGGGCATTCTTGGGCCATCAGTGTTCAAAAAGCAACAGCTGGAAAGAACAGAATTAGTTCTGACTCTGGCCTCCTTTTGGATGGAGTGATGGTTTCCAGTACACACTTGGGAACGCACAGAGTCTGACGGCTCCCTGCTAAACAAGCCACCACCCAGTGCTGGGGCATCGGCAGGAAAAGCCTCAAGCAGACTTGAGACTTTCTGCTCCTGTTCTGGTACCAGTGTGGTCTGAAGAAGTTAAAGAGGCAACTGACATGTTTCAGAGAAGGAGCTGGCCTGGGAATGGAAGACACAAAGAGTTTAGTTTCAGTACCAATTGCTTTTCAAATAGTCAGCAAAGAGCCCCGAATCCCAGTTGTCCACTTGTAGAATGATGATTGGAAAGAAGTCTTGCAGATCACTTTAAGGTCCACCAGTGGATGGGTTCCCCCCCACCTCCTTTCTGCTCTCTGTCTCTCACACATCTTTTCTCTTTGACCCCACCCCTTTCTCCCTCTCTCTTTTCCTGGGGTCCAGTGACAGGGTGTTTTGAGCAGCTTTGCTCTGAGCTTGCATGCTGCAGAGACAGCCTCTGAATGTCTGCCACAGCAAATGGACAGAGTGATGGAAGCGGAGTACTCAGGGTTTCAGTAGCTACAGCCTCACCCACTCACTCACACGTTGCTCAAGTTTCCTACAGCTAGGCAGGGTTGGAAGAGCTATAGGACCAAGTAATCCAGCAGTGTGGAGCACTGACTATACTCAAGGACCCTGGAGGAAAGGATGCCATGGGTTAGGTTAAACAGAAACCTTGTGGAACTTAGTTTAAAAACTCAGACTTTTAGAGTTAGGAGCGACGGTGTGTCTCAGGGAGTGTGACATGCCTCATATGATTCTGATGGATAAATTATACCACAACATCAACTAACCCACAGACAAAAGAGCCAGGCTTTTGGGCATCTGCATCAGTTAATCGTGGTCTGCAAGTACCTCTGGGTGAAATCTCAGAGGCGATACTCTAGCAGGGGGTATCTGTTCAGAGAAGGCAATAGCTGTGAGCTCTATGGCGTCAATGGTGTGCTGAACAGGACTTCCCAGCTCCTCATTCAGCAACCTCATTTTGGTAGAAGCAGTTGGCCATGACGAAAGAAGGCATTTGCACCATGAAAGTCAACAAAAGCTATACATATTGGACACCTTTGCAACCCTACTGGGATCTGGTTAGTAAACACTTGCCGACACACCCCTGCCCAGAACTCTTGGAAGCTAGGGAATGGTGCCCTGGCTGGTGAAGGGCAACCAGAGTGGTACCGCCTGTATCTACTCCACAGGATTGCAGAAGACCAACCCCTAAGTTATCTTCCCAGGACTCATCAGCTGGCAACTGTCTCCTTTAGAGCTGGCTTTTCTTAGCCTCTTTCAAACTGTATGGTTTTGAGATGCATAGAAATAACAAGTGACAATATTCCAGTCAAAACAACTATGGATTTGAGCATAGGAGAACAGTAGAGCATTGGTGAGGAGTGTGCCTCTGAATGGAATAACCTGCATGAGGAGATGGAGCTGGAGCCTGTTGTATGTTCTACAGAAAGTATTCAGAACAGCTGCAGAACTACAGTACTTTTGGGAGCTACATTTCCGAATCTATTATTAAGATGCTATATTTGATTGGAAAGGGGGAGGGTGTCAAACTCTTTGTCATTTTCAGTGCTAGGGATCACTCCCAGGTCTTTGTACATGCTCCGCGGATACTGTACCATGGAACCACATCTCCAGCTCTTGGTTAAATATTTTATTAGGGAAAATTTCAAATATGTATGAAAGTATGCCTGTATATGATGAACAGTATAAACCCTTAGACAATCACTACTCAGATAAAATAATTAACTTCTGGCCAATCTCTCTCATTTATGATCCTCTCACTTTTCCTGGGACTTAAGGGAAAAACTGAAGACTTGGTTAAATGGGGAAAGGGTGAAAGCCGGCAAGAGAAGTCAGGATAGGGCGCAGGCACAGATGGATCTGGATGGATCGCGTTCCTTCATTAGGCTTTGTCAGGAGTCACTTAGAGGGCAGATGAAGGGCGTTACGACAGGGACTGTATTTGTTTTATTATCATTGTTATTTTTATTGTTTGACAGCTTCAGACTTATATCTAAAGAATTTTAGTCCCTTCCCCCCTCCCCTTCCTCATGCCCTCCCTTCCCCACGGGCACACTTCTTCCCCATGAGGCCCCTCACACTATCTGTATTCTTTTTGTGTGACCCACTGGGTTCAGAGTTTCTTGCTTGAGTGTGTGTGTGTGTGTGTGTGTGTGGTTATTCACTGGAGCAGAGACAGCCTATCAGAGGCGACACCACTGTATAAAACATCATTCCCTCGCTCATCCCTGAAGGACCTGCAGCTTATGAACCGTGGCTCTTCCCCAGATAGGAACTAGTGGTGGGAAGAAGGGCAGGGATAACCCAGGGTCCTGTAAAGGAACAGCTGTGTCTATCAGTTCTGTTGTAAAAACCCCAGACCTTCAGCTCATGAGGTCAAGGTTTGCTGTAGAGGGTCCAGTCCATGACCACGTGGAACCACTGCCTTTGGACGTGGTGGGGCTGTAGGATGGTGACTCTGGGGAGTGCCTAGGGAGCAAAACTGGCCACCTCACAACCAGAAAGTGACAGGAAGAGAAGGTGACTGTGGCCCCAATGTCAATCTCCTGCCCACAGGTCCCATCTTGTCAGTCAGATTTCTGGTGACATTGAGTGGATACCCAAGGAAAACAGGGAGAGGATTTATTTTGGTTTCCAGCTTCAGAGCCCACAGCCAGGTGATCCCATTGTTAGGTGCAGAGAGACAGGGTATTCTGGTGGCAGGAGGGGGTGGCAGAGCAAAACAGCTCGCCTCCAGGTATCCAGAAATCAGAGAGACACACAGAAGAGAAGGTCGAAACATCCTTCAAAGGCACGTCCCCAGTGACCCATCCAGTCAGGACCCACCTTCCACAGTTTCCAGCACATCCTGAGAGTCTGTTTAATCATGAATTCATCAATGGGTTAATGCTTTGATTGGACCAGAGTCCTGTCATCCAATCACCTCTCCATAATGGATCTACTACCCGGGGACCAGTTCTTCAACACATGAACTTTTGGGGAATACTTCATATCCCAACCATGGTGCCTCTCAAAAGTGTACCCATCTCACTGTGGTGCTATCCTGGGACCGACTCCTTAACTCGCAGGCATTTGGAGACACTTAAGATAGATCATGGCATTTCCTTTAGGCGTTCTCAGCCATAAAAAAACATAAACAAGGACTATTTCTTTCTTTTCTTTTTTTGGTTTTTCTGAGACAGGGTTTCTCTGTGTAGCTTTGGAGCCTGTCCTGGAACTCACTCTGTAGACCAGGCTGGCCTCGAACTCACAGAGATCCGCCTGGCTCTGCCTCCCAAGTGCTGGGATTAAAGGCATGTGCCACCACCACCCAGCAAGGAGTATTTCTTAAAAAAAAAATAGTACCAGTGTGTCTAAGGAGATAGACGTGCTTGTCATCAAGGCTGACAATCTGAGTTCAGTCCCCGGGACTTCCATGATGGAAAGAGAAAACTGACTCCCAAGCACTGTCCCTTGACTACATGCATGCTGTGGTACCCGTGCTCCTGTCCCAAATAAATGAGTAAATAAATAGATAAATAAAAAACAATTTAGTAAGCATACTCAGTATTAGGTTTCATATGGAATTTCCAGTGAATATTGCTTTTGTTAATTCTCCTTCTTACTCTTCTCTCCCACTCCCTGAGCACCCCCCCTTTTACTCTCTACCTACCTCCATTCTACTTTCATGTCACTTGTACATAAGGACAACTTCAGAGTACAAATTCTAAATGCTGTTCAATCCTAAGATTCCTCACTGCAATAAGATAGAAATCATGACTTGAATTTGCTGGGCAAAGACATTTTATTAGAAAGCAAATGAGCTTGGGATAAACTTACTATGCAATGGGTTATAGACTATCTACATTTCTTTTCTTTTTCTTTGGTTTTTCCCATAAAGTCTCTAGTGGTCTGGGGTAAGAGATGGCCTCTGACCTTTTTCTATGAATAGCAGGTTTCCTTCCTCTTTGTTTACTACCTAACCCCCCACCTCCCTCTTACTGGCTATAATTCCAAAGATGATGCACCTGTAGGCCTTCGACAATCTGGAGCTGAAAGAGTAAGCAATGGGCCCCCGGGAAGATCGTTGTCTTGGAGAATTAATAATTAATTCAGCATGAATGAATAAAGCAGGGAAGGTTTCGTTCAGCCATTATGTATTTATCAGTGGAACCACCCAGCAAGGTCAGTTTAGATTGGACAGATGATGTAAAAAAAAAAAAAAATGAGACCACTGGGAACTGCAGAGAGCCAGCATGGAGAAGAGAGCAGATGTAACACAGAGGAGCATCTCTATCTAGGTTTCCGTGCAGCTGCTTTCTAAGGCTGTTGAAGCAACATCCTGGAAATGCCTAAGATGGAGCCATGTGGAAACCTGGGAAAGAAGAAAGAAGCCGCTCTGATGCTGTAGACAAGCGTGTGAGCTGTTTATCGACAGAGGGCTTTCACTTGCCAGTTGCGTGGAGGAGGTTGTTGACAGATTGTAAGTCCGGGCCCATATGGATCAAAGGCAGAAAATAAAAAGAAAGCGTTCTTTCCTAAGGCTCAGTTATGGCTGAAGATCGGAAAAAGCGGAATACGCTTCAGTTCTTACAACTCACCTTTTCTAGCTAGCAAATCTTCAGGATGTATTTGTTAAGTTTAAACCGGACTGTTCTCTGGCTGAATTTCTGGGGACGTTTTTCCACAGTTATCAGGCATCAGATGGGAGTCGTTCAGTGGTTTTCTTGACTTCTTTACTGGCACTCTGTTGTTCTTTTTTTTTTTTAAATTGAAATGTCATGATGTCAGAGTAAGTATGATATGCAAGCAAGGCGCATGAGTACTTGTGACATCTGTCAAACAAACAGGTGTGTTTGACAGGACAGGTGTACATGTGTGTAAACACATGTGTAAACACACATGTATACTGAATTTCAGTTTTTAGAACGGGTGTTCTTTTACAGACCTTTTAGGAACACTAAATTCACGTCAAAATCGGAAGGATGATGCAGAGATTTCCCTTAGATTCCTCGTCCACACATGTGTGTTCCACTTCATCATTAACATCCCACACCAGACAGAGGCATTGGCTATCCTGGTGAACTGAACAATGCCACAGCATGTTTCCCCGATGCCCGTAGTTTATGTGAGAGCATGAGGATTCAGTTTTGTATAGCCTATGGGTTTTGAAGCGTGTAGTGACGTGTGTGTGCTCTTAGACTATCATATAGAGTAGTTAGCTGTTGTGTGTGTTGAAAATTGAACCTAGTGCGTCATGCATGCTAACCAAGGACTCTACAACTGAATATAACTCCAGCTCCCGGGATTTCACTTCAAAAGACCCGGAATCTTACGTAACTTTTGTCGTTTTAGGCTAGCTTCATGTTGGGGAGGCTGAGGAGATCATGGCTGTTTAATCCGTGATACTTACACCACAGTCCCAACCTGTGGCATAGGGCTGAGAGTCTTTAATGAGCAGCTGGTCCATAGTTCCCATTGGTAGGCTGCAGAAGCTGGGTTCCGGTGTCAGCAAAGGATGGTAACAGCAACAGCAGCAGCAGCAGCAACAGCAGCAGCAGCAGCAGCAGCAGCAGCAGCAGCAAGCAGCAGCAGCAACAACAACAGGACAGATGAACTCATCTGCAGAGCTCAGAGGCAGGCAGGCAAAGAGCGTTGCTTTCCCCTAGGACCTCTTTATAACTAGGCTGCTGGCAGAAGATGCCACCAGCTGTAGGGTTGGGCTTTCTCCTTTAGTTAATCATTCCTGGAAATACCCTCACATACTGCCCAGGGGCATGTCTCTTAATTGATTCCAGGTCCAGCCAAGTTAACAATCAAGATTACCCACCACACAGAGTATAATTAGACCAGGATGTTTTGCAAGTATATGATTATTGGGAAAATAATATTGAAATTTAAAGCTGTTACCCCAAGCAATGAACCCACTGGCAGAATAAGGATGCTAGTGTGTATTTAGTTGGCCCAAGTGGAGAGCTCTTCAACATGGCCCATCGTTAGGCTTTGAGTCTGACAGGAGGGTTTAAACAGTCTTTTAAAAGGACACCTTTTGAGACTTTTTGAACATCTGTGCTCCAAACTCTTTCAAAAACTGGAAAATTTATCTGTCTGGGAAGGAATTCCAACCAATCTATTTATCTCATCCCATCTTGGTGGTGCAGCAGTCATGTGTGCCTTCAATTCACCCGGGTAATAATAGGATAATGTCAGGCATCCAACGTTATTATATATAATAGGATATAATATAATATATATTGTATCAGCCGCTCTTTTCATGGTTCTAATAAAACACCTGATAAAAGCCACTCAAGGAATGACAGGTTTCTTTTGGCTCACAGTTTGAGGGTGCGGTGCACATGGGGGGGCAGTCATGGTGGCAGGAGCAAGAGGCAGTTGCTCACACTGCATGCAGTCAGGAAGGCACACAGAAAAGGATGCCGGTGCTCAGCCCGCTTTCTCCTTTACTACACGCAGTTCATGGCACTGCCCTTCCCTCAGCTAGATCTCCCCACTTCATTCAGCCTCCTTGGAGACACCCTCACAGACACACCGAGGCTCACCTTCCAGGTGATGTTTAGAGTCAGGCTGACAACAAAGATTATGCATCCTAACATTTTACCCGTGTAATGTGCTTGTGACCAAATCAAAGGAACACAGACTTCTGATTCCACAGTTGGACTGTGATGACAGGGATAGAAGGGAAATGGGGGGTTAAGATTGAGTGAAAGACATAAAATGTGAAAGATATAAAATGCAGATTAGACAAGTCATAAGGTATCTGCTTAAGAGACAGATGGCGAAAGAGAAAATGTGAACTGTTACTGAGTGTGTGTCAGCTCTTCAGCTGTGGCTTGCTCTGGCCCCCAGATGGCAGGGAGAAGTGTGGTGATGAAATGTTCGGGCTTCTGAAGCTTGAAAAGCCAGGAAAAGGCAGGAGTGGACTGGAGCGGATGTGTGCAGCACCCACTCTGCAGGCGGCTGAGAGGGTTTGAGAATGTAACACTGTGTATGACCTCCAGACTGCCAGTTAAATGTGAAGCATCTTAATAGAAGAACTGGCACTGATTCCCAGTGATCCAGTGACAAGATTAATATGAATGAGTCAAAGATGGTACTTAGTCAAATCCTAAACTAGGTTACGTAGATATTGGTTCCTACAGCACATGAGGATTAGAAAGCTCCAAGCAAGGGGGGATGCTCAGCAGATGCTCTATCACAAAGGACTTGAATTTATCTTTGAAAGGCAGATGGAATAAGCTGGGAGAACATCAGGGGTGTGTGTGTGTGGGGGGAGGGGTTAACGTGAAGCATTTCAAGTAGAGAGAACTGCCAGATAATGTAGGTAGGGATGGAGAAGACGCATGCTAGGACCTATGAGGAAATCTAGAACACATACATTCGTGCATGGAGCCAAAGATCACTGATGGAGTCCCTGCTTTCTTGCAGTGCTGGGTGTGGAACGTGATACAAGGTGTGTGCCTTAGAGAGCTTACATCTGGTACATGAGTGGAAAAGCTCGAGGAAGGCCAGCGTGGGTGAGATTGGGATGTTCTGGGGATAGCCTTCAGTGAGGAGAGTGAACTGGAGTTGTGTGATCATGGCCAAGGGATACAAGAGGGAAGTGTCTGAGGGAAATGACATCAAATTACAAATTAGGATCCGTTTCTAGAAGAAACTGTTAAGGTAAGTTTAGACATATTAAAATTCTAATGAGTTCACTTGAACAGATACTGATTCACAAGTTAGGCAGTACCAAACTGTGAGGGACTTGAGTCTCTCCTGAGAGGACAACAGAAAAAAGGCTTTAGAAGGCGTTTTCAGAAGCAAGGACATATACTTTTTAGATTACGTGAGGCAAAAATTCCCTACGCAGAGATTAGCTGGCAGCTTCTGGTTAACTAGACTTGTTCTGTTTCACTGTTAGTTGGGTTTTAGTTTGCTTGCATCGGAATCCAGGGCGCTGGATCCATCCCCCCAGTTTCTCTAGGTAGAAGCAGGGATGGCAGGTGGTGTGGAGAGCCTGAGGTTATCTACTGTGGATGATTTGGGGGCTCAGTGTGAAAGGGAAAGAAATTGGAAGGGGAAGGATCGAGAATCGAGTGTAGAAAGAAAGGATTGTAGTTGGAGAAAAGGACATAGAAGTGTAAGGAAAGCAGGATCATGTTGGTAAAAGCCACAATCTGAAGATTCAAAAATACGATGAAATAAGGAGCACATTCAAATACAGATTTGTGGGAGCCAAAGCTGGGGAGAGGGTGTAATATACTGTAATACACGCTGTATCGGCAAGTTGTCCTGCGCTGTTGAATTCACCGAGGAACTGGTTCCAGAAGTGGGGTTGTGCCCATCCCTTCCCCTGTGCTCCCAAAACTCCTGTCTCCATTTCAGGCCCACGCATGTTTTCTTAATGTATCCTCCAATGTTCTTTGTCTGGGGGTGACTCCACCTCCCCTCACCCCCCCAAAAACCCTCTATGACAGGGAAGGCAAAACAACCCGAGTGCAAACACTGTGTCCTTCAGACCAGCCAGCAGGTGAACCATGGCCAACAGAGGCTGCTGTTGTTTGTCCCTCGATAGAAAAGTGTCTGCAGGGGAAAGAGAAGTCACAGGATCTTCAGCCATGGAAACTTCATCCATGGAGGAAAGCTCAAGTGGGAACTCCAGCTGACTGACTGCCTCAGTTTCCCCAGTCAGTTTCCACTGGATGTTTTGAGTGCCTAATTTGATGACCTTTAGCTGTCTCTCTGTCTGTCTGTCCATCTATCTACCTACCTATCATCTATCTAATCTAATCTCTTACTATTTCTTTTACTTTGATTTGTATATTCAATAAATTTATTATTCACTCAGAACCCAAATCATGGATATTGTAGCTCATTCTCCAGACCATATGGAGCAGAGGGGAGGGGTTCGGAGCTGCAATGGAATGTGAAAAACCCAGGTTTGGAGTGTGAATGCTCCCTCCAACACTTGACAACTTAATGCCTCTGGGCAACACTCCTGGGGGTGGGAAGGTTCATGGGCACAACGCAACTGGAAACATTGCACACGTAGTATGCACTAAGCAAAAACTTCTATGTTTCATTTAGGAAGATGTGATGCCACCTTACCACAACTACAAACACGCAATGATAATAAAAGCAAACAGTGGAGAAACTTGACATATGGGTCTATAAGTCAAGTGAAGCCAATATGAGATTCTGGGTGGTGACTTCGTGCAAACCCAAGGCACGGTGTTTAGGCATATGTTCACGAAGTGTTATTTCTTCTTCTCCAAGGCAGTGATCTTTATTGGTGAGGTAAATCTATGCATGTCTATTAGACTTGCCTGCCAGTAACACACTGACATTGCTCACCTGGTTTTTCCCCCGTGAGGTCATCTAATTAAGGGGTGTCTTCAGGAAACCTCATTAGGTTCTTGGGGATGCCACATGCAGATAGATAACTACTCAGGAGGAGCCCTCACACACCCCAAGCACGCTGGAGCTGCCTGGCAAAAGTACTGGTAACCAAGCAAGACCCTGCACTTAGCTGTTCTTTGAAGACCAGGGCTGCACAGCCACAGACCTGGCCCTTGGTCCGAGTAGCCAGGGTTGTGGTTGTTCTCTGGGCTGGGGCATGAGAGTCCTGAAGAGGTGTGGGTTTGAGGTCTAAGTGGATCATAAAGCACTGTGGCCACAGCCATGGTTTGGTAAGTTAGGCCTGTGCCAAAGAGACTGACAGAGAAAGAGATGCCCTGGCAGTTCACTGTGGGAGAGAACCAGAGCTCTACACGTTCTGCTGCCGGGGGACTGTGAAAGCAAGCTTCTTTCTTTATTTTAATACGAATTTTAATGACATTGTTTCAGCTGAACTGAAAAGCCACAAATTCAATAAGTTCCTCAAAACTTAGGCAATATGAGAACCCGTTCAAGCTAGCTCTGTTTCAAAGGCTGGGGCTTGATTTTTTTTTTTTAATTTTTTTTTTTTTATTAACAACTTGATTCTCTGCTCTTTGCTCAGTTTTGGTCCAGGCATTTCGCTGAGCTGGAAACTGTGGAAATTTGTTGTAACTGAAGGGGAAATAATCACATGTGGTTTCCTTCCAAGTCCTCTTCCAGCTCTCTTTTCTTTCTTTCTGAATTCCCTGGGAAAATACCCAGCAGGCCAACTTCTCTCACGACGCAACAGCTCTCATTTTGCTTTGGCTGCCTTTGTTTTCTAGCCGTAATATAATTACATGTCCCACACGATTTATTATGATTTTTTTCTTTCAAATTAGTAGATGTAAGATGCTGATGGCTCTTTGGGGAGCAAATCTTTGGAGGTTCTCTCCTTGGGCTGTCCTTTGTGTGGGAATAGATGATGCCGGTCAGCTAGCCCGTCTGCCTGTTTCGTGGTGATCCATCACCCTCAGCCTTTTAATTCACACTTGCAGGTGAATCACTAATTGGCTCCACATTTGCATACATAAGCCAGAGACGTGCAGGTTGGTGGTTATAAATCTCAGTCGTGCAGGCAGAGCAGAAATGTGTGCCTTCATCCCTCATCTCCGGCTTGCCTTGTCAGCTCTTCACGTGAGTCTGCCTATAGTGGTACTTGGAAGTAGGTAAAAACAAAATGACTTGCTATATTAATTTGTCAGAAAAAGTGGCATTATTCTTGAAGAAGAAAGGACTAAGAAAAAAACAAATAAAAAGCATTACACGGGGCACCATTAGATAGTAGCTGGGAAATATGGTCCTTTAAATATACATAATTTAATTATTTTATTATATCAATGCTTAGGTGGAATGAGTATGGCAAACACTTTCAAAGTGAAGGCTCTCACTCCTTTTCTCTCCCTCCTTCCCCCTTCTCCCCCTCCCCCTCTCTTACTTGTCTCCCCTTTCTCTTTCTTGGCACTGTCTCCCTGGCTGTACAGCCTGGGTGGTTATATTCAATACTCTCAATTCCCGTGCCTCCACCTCCTGACTGCTAGGACTGCAGGTGTGCGCCACCACAGCGAGCTCCAGACAGAAGGCTCTTCAGGATTTTCTGTTTGTCTGAGACTGAAGTCTCCTGTATCTGTCCCGTACTGAATCTAACCTTCAGGACATCTGAGAGAAATCCAGATTTCACATCATATCTGAGCAGAGTTTCTTCTAGTCTCTGCACTCACGGGCCCTGCTTGGTGATTGATGCTCCGGGCCTTCAAGCGGTTAGTCTGATCACCTAGGCTTATGATCCCTACTCTGTCTGAAGTTAGAGATACTCTACTTCTAAGAACACCCTTATTGTTTAAGGAAATTACTATCATCCTCAGATACTGTTTGTTAAGGAATCACATGTGTTCAGGGTAGTCTGGCCGTGGAATAAAATCTATATTAATACTCAATCCTTGGTCCTTGCACAGCAGTACAGAAGGACAAAAGTAGTTGGTGTGACCAGCATTTATTTTTAAATCCTAGCCACAAGCAACAGAGTTCTCAGACCATGAAGATGGGTATGACTGGCTTAAGTTCCTGCCAGTGTGATTTCTTTTTTTTTTGTTTTTGTTTTTGAGACTGGATTTTTCTGTATAGCCCTGTGTAGTCCTGAAACCCATTCTGTAGACCAGTCTGGCCTCGAACTCAGAGATCCGCCTGCCTCTGACTCCTGAGTGCTGGGATTAAAGGCATGCACCACCACGCCTGGCCGACAGTGTGATTTCTTGTGCCAGGATGGAGACGCCCATTTTCTTTGGAAGCACTCAGCTGCTGTGGCCCATATTCGTGTGTGTGGTGGTTATAGTTCTTCAGCTGCACCTTAGATGCCATTGTCTCTTCCTCCCTCCTTGCTGACCTCAGGTCTCTGACGCCTATGTTGTTATTTTCCCTCATAGAGGCTATTGCTTTTTAATGTGGTGGCTTAGTTAGGGTCTCTATTGCCGTGCAGAGACACCATGACCACAGCAACTCTTCTAAAAGAAAACATTTAATGGGTGGCTTAGAGTTTCATAGGTTCAGTCTATTATCATCATGGTGGGACACGGCAGTGTGCAAGCAGACATGGTGCTGAAGCTGAGAGTCCTACGTCATGATCGGCAGGCAAGAGGAAATGAACTGAGTTACTGGATGTGGCTTGACTATATATGAGACCTCAGAGACTGCCTCCACAGTGACACACTTCCACCAACAAGGCCACACCTACTCCAACAAAGCCACACCTCTTTATAGTGCTTATGGGGGATAATTACAGTCAAACTACCACATTCCACTCCCTGGCCCCCATAAGATTTTAACAATATCATAATGCAAAAATGCATTTAGTCCAACTTCAAAAGTCTCCATAGTCTATCAGTCTTAACAATGTTTTAAAGTCCAAAGTTCAAAGTCTCTTCTGAGATATATGCAATCTCTTAACTATAATCATCTATAAAATCAAAATAAAAACCAGACCACATACTTCCAACAGATAACAGCACAGAATATACATTACTATTCCAAAACATAGGAAAGGGAGCATAGTGAGGAATTATGGGAACAAAGCAAACCCTAAAGCAAGCTGGGCAAACTCCAAACTCTTCAACTCCATGTTTAATGTTAAGTACTCTTCAGTTCTCCAACTCCTTTCAATTTTGTTGACTGCAGAACACTTCTCTCTCTTGGGCTGGCTCCACTCCCTGTTAGCAGCTTTCCTCATCAGGTATACCATGGCTCTGGCGTTTCCAATATCTTGGAGTCTCCAAGGAAATCCAGGCTTCACCTTCACAGCTTCATGCAATGGCCTCTCTAGGCCTCCATGCAGGGACACTCCTGCCCATGCCTGGTGTCAGGGATTTTCCTTAGTCACGGAGGCAAATTTCAAAACCTTTTCTTCTTATTTAACTCCAGAACCATGTGGCTGAAGCTGCCAAGTTCTGCTACTTACTGGGGCTGGGACATGGCCTCTTTGTTCAATTACATCTTCACCAATTTCCTGTTTTCAGTGGTTTCCTTCATTGCCTAAGCTTGGCTATCCTGAAAGACCATACTGTATGTAGAAGTAGGTAGGCTAACTGCCAGTCTTCACCTATCTCTTCTCTCCTCCAAATCCAATCCCCAAGTCTTTGTAGCAGACCACCTGCTGCAGACCCCCCACCCCTCTTACTCTGATGCCATCTCCAGTGGCCCACACCCATCTTCCTTTCCAAAGTCCCCTACCACCTACTCATCTCATCTTAAATCTCCAACACCAGCAGGCATTTCCTGGGAACACAGTGAACCTACAGGCCAGGGAACAGGAAGGCTAACTGCAGATCTTCACCCCTCCTTCCTCTCCTCCAAATGGAACCCCTCAGATTTACCCCATCTCTGTAGGGACCACCTACCGTGGCCCTCTCTGTCCCCATCACCAGCAGATCACACAGATTTTTTTCCCTTCAAGCTTCCTCCCCACTCATCCTGATATTCCAGCCCCCCGATTCAGCAGTCATTCTCTGAGAACCTTGTTGTGGAATAATTTTTTTGTACACTGTGAAGATGTGTCACTTGGAATGGTTTAATAAAGGCTGAATGGCCAATAGCTAGGCAGGATTTTCAGGGCAGAGAGAATGCTGAGAAGAAGAAGGCGGAGTCACCAGCCAGATGGAGAGGGAGCCAGACATGCAGGAGGGCAGGTAAGTGCCACAGGTCATGTGGCAACGTGCAGATGAATAGAAATGGGTTAAGTTATAAGAGCCAGTGGGGCAAGTCTAAGCTATTGGCTGAGCTTTCATAATTAATAGGAACCCTCCATGTGGTTATTTGGGAGCAGTCAGATGGATCAGAAAAATCTGCCTACAGAACCTGCCAGAGAAGCAAGCAGGCCAGCAAAGCAGGTAGACCAGTCTCAGGTCTTCACTCTCCCTCCTGTCCTCCAAATCCAATCCCCCATCTCATCGCCAGCTCCATAGAAGATGACATGTGTGGCCTCTCCTCACTCTCTGTCCCAATTCCCAGGGGAGTAAGCAGACCCTGGTGGAACACCATGCTTTCTTCCCTCTAGTGAACTCCTTCAGAACCCTTCTAGCCCATGTCCATTCCTTAGTGTCATCTCCCAATACCTAGAACCACGTTTACCTAGAGCCCACAGTGACCACATTTATCAAGATCCCGAAAGTATCCCTAGGCAACCCACCACTGCCACCACATTGTCCTAAGAACCAGACAGGAAACAGAAAAAAAAGAACAAAATAACCACCCAATAAAGATAAGACCAGATATCAGTACCTAGAATTATAATCATCCCCAACCTAGATGACTAGACACCAGTATAAAAACACACTCAGTACCAGCCAGGATAATATGTCTCCATCAGAGTCCAGCAACCCTACCACAGAAGGCCATGATTATTGTAACATAGCTGAAGTACAAGACAAGTCAACAAAATGGCCTTTATGAATATGATAGAGGTTCTTAATGAGGAAATTAAAAAATCCCTCAAAGAAATCTGTGAAGACACAAACAAACACTGCAAGGAAATGAACAAAACAGTTCAAAACCTGAAAGTGGAAATAGACTCAATAAAGAAAACCTGAACTGAAGAGAACCTGGAACTGAAAACTTTAGGAACTTGAACAGGACTTCCGAAGCAAGCCTCACCAGGAGAATATAAGAGAAAGAAGAGAGATTCTTAGGCACTGAAGACATAATAGAAGAAATGGATAGTTTGGTCAAAAAATGTTAAATCTAAAGAATTTGTGGCACAAAACATCCAGGAAATCTGGGATACTACAAAAAGAACAAAATCTACAAATAATAGGAATAGAAGAAGAAGAAACTCAGGTCAAAGACTCAGAAAATATTTTCAACAGAACCGTAGGAAAAAATTTCCCTTGTACTTATCAATATACAAGAAGCATACAAGAACACCAACTGGAACAGCAAAAAATTCTCCTTGGTACATATTAATAAAAACATTAACCATACAGAACAAAGTAAGAACATTAAAACCTGCAAGGGGAAAAGACCAAATAACATAAAGGCAGACCTGTTAGAATAACGTCTGACTTCTCAATGGAGACCCTAAAAGCCACAAAGGCCTGGACAAATGTTCTACAGTCTCTTAGAGATCACAGATGCCAGCTCAGACAACTATACCCAGTAAAACTTTCAACCACAATAGATGGAGAAAATAAGATATTTCATGATAAAAACAAATTTAAGCAATATCTATCTATAAATCTAGCTGTACAGAGACTCTAGAAGAAAAACTTCAACCAGAACAGGTTAACCATAGCTAAGAAAACACAATGAATAAATAATCCCAGGCCAGGAAATCAAAAGAGAGGAAACCACACACACACACACACACACACACACACACACACACACACACACAC